>VXAD01010615.1:573678-678503 GCA_013399195.1 Dicrurus megarhynchus
GGCGAGAAAAAACAAAAAATAGTTAGGAGGGGGGGGGGGGGGAATGGAAAAAAATTGAAAAGAAAATAAGGTAATTGATATGAAATAACTGCCACGGTGATCCATCAAGCCTGTATATCCATGTTCACATTCTTCCAGCTGCAGACATGCCCAGAATGAAGTATACAAACACTTATCTCAGAATCCAGAAAATTTCCAGAAATTTTCCTTTTACTAAGCATTAAGTAAAGAAATACCTGATCTAGAGGCCAAGGCTAGTAAAATTCAGCCTGATGGGAGAAGGCTGCTCATGTTTCACATGGAACAATTTGGCTTTTAATACCATTTTCCCCTACGCTTACTGACACAGTAAGTGAAGGAATCCTCAGCAATCCTTGTCCTCAAGCCACATCTCTCACACCAGTGCACAGTAGCAGTCAGTACTACTGACTACGCCGAGCTGTAATTATCTTGCCTCCCTCCTGTGTAGCCAAGATCATCTTCCCTTTCTTCCCTTGTGGTTGTTCTGAGCAGCTTACAGCTATCAGTCTGCACAGCTGCAGTCTGGGACACTCCACTGAACCCAAGTGCTATGGACATGAGCAGAAACAGACATGGAGGAAAAGAATCTGCTGAATCTCCAAGCTCAAAATCCAAACACTTTTGACTTGTAAGAGAAACCAGATCATCTGTCTGGGCTGATGCTGTACAAACCAGTGAGTCTAAGTAGGCCGGAGCACACTGCATTGTTATGCTTGCTTATGTGCAGTTTTCTTTTTTACTATTGTTTTTAGATAAGCAGCGTCATAATGAATAGACCTAGGGAGAACTGTTCATTTTTCAGCTGCACAGAAACGCTCCAAATTGCATGTTTGCTATTTGACAGCCCTTCTCGCCCACTCTCTTCGCCTACCAAACTTCTTTCCAGAATAAACACCCCTTCATTCCATTACGATTATACATTCTTTTTATACGCAGATCAAGGATGTAAGAAGGACTGGAAGAGACCCATGAGCTATGGATGCCAATATCCTGCAATCACACACATCTTCATAAGTGTATCATGCTCTGTCTTAAAAGCAGTCTGCTTTTTCTTGGCCACCTCTGTATTGGAAAGCCATTGCAGGGTAGCCCGCTCTTAACAGAACCTCTTTAATTCCAGGTTACACTGTTTTCTTCACTTGTTTTTTTTTTTTTTGTGCTAGATTTATCTTTCAGTTGTAATACCATCACCCTTGATGAATAGACTTTTGAAGTATTTTTAGATGCCATTTGTATCTGCTCTTGGTCTGCCACCCTGTAAAATTAAAAGGACATAGGCTTTCCGTACATGACATGTTCTCCATCCCCTGTTTTTTCCAGCCTGCCTGGTAGAGTATGCCCTTCTCCCTATCAGTCCCATTTTCAATTAAGATTTTTGAACACGGGTGACCAGGTATGTACTCACTATTCTAGGCAAGGTCTCACCAGTGCCTTGTATAATGGCAGCAATACTTCCCTATTTCTGCAGCAAATGCCTCTCCAGACACATCCTATATCACATTTGTCTTTTTCATGGCTGTCTTCCACTGGCACATTGAGCCTACCTAGGACTCCTAGCTCCTTCTCCTCCTCTGTCATTTCCAGATGATGAGCACCTGTGAAACTTGGTAAAGCAGAAGGGTCAGCTGCACAGAGGACTGCTCCGACTGCATCTCTTTATTTAAGACTGCTCAGAGGAAGGAGGAGGCATAAGTGAGTCTGCAACAGCTGTCACAGCAGTTGTTACAGCCAGCAAAATCCTGTGAATTTTTCCCATTCCCATTCACTGAGCAACCCCTGAGATCAAGACCAAGTCACAAACAAGAGCATTTTTGGAGCACCGAACACCAGCTTCAAGAAGATTCTCAGTGGGGGAGGAAAAAGAGAAACTATCACTGGAGTCACACACGACCTGCAAAAAACCCTAAACCTGATATGACGTAGAGAAGCTATTATAATTATTCTTAAAAGCTTGGATGAAATAAGATAATTTGCAATGGAGGTGGGATTTTTTTTATTCAGGCAAAGATGTGTGCATAGGTAAAAGGGAGAACGACATTAACATTGCTTTAGAAAAAATATTTTCACTGAAATATTAATATTGCTGAGATGTTAATAAATCTCACATGAGATTATAAAATGAGCAGATTTTTTTTGGATAATATTGTTTCATATGTTGAAGAGGAGAAAGCCTGGTAACTGTCCTCATTCTTTCAGCCGCTTTTTTTTTTGTTAGGTGGCCGGCCACACTATCATTAATATCACAAGAGGATTCATGCTTATTTATTCTAAAATGAGTGCAAATTGGACTTCATACCTAATGCCCTAAAGCCGTGCTGAAACACAAGATAGTCTATTATCTTTGTATCGTATATTTTAGGATTTTTTTCCCCCCACTGCAGCAGAAGACTGACAGTTTATAACACAGCAGTGTGACTGCCTCATTTGCACATTTACAGTGCTTGATAAGGAGTTGAAATTCTTGATTCCCCAGAGGTTCTCCTTGTTCTTTTCCCAACAGAAAATGTCTCCCTATATTTCAATACAGCTGTGACAAATTTTTCAAAATAATGGATAGCTAGCCTTTAGATAATGCCTTTCGTGAAGAAGAACATAAAAACACTTTACACAGGGCTCATGCAAATCATTTCACCAGATGTCAGGCAGCACAGAACACAGGCTGGAATCAGCAGCGAAGCAACCCATCCCACTTATCACCTCTTGCCCATGGTCATGGGACCAGAGTTATCCTTAATTACCACTTTTTCATTAAATGCATTCTAAATTACAGTAAAAAAAAAAAAATCAAGACAGAATTGCTGAAACCCCTTGAAGCTGAACTCCTAAGCCATACTGGACAGACAGTGCATTTAAATATACAGCTAAAATTCCATATTGCTTTTGCTCAAGAAATGAGGTAACACCTTTGACCACCAAATCAAACTTTTTTTCTTCCCAATATTAATAGCATTGACTAAACCCTAACTTCTAATACCAGATGTATCACCTATTCTCATTTATGGAATTACTGTGGATTGTGCTACAGCACATTTGTTATAAAATTCTTCAAGAATAATGACAAACCAATGAAAATTACTTCTTCAAGCACTAGCATTGGGGTATTTTTTAAAGACAGATTTGATTGAAAGGTAAAGATTAGCTTAAAATTCCTCCACCCCTTCTTTTATTTGAATATGAAAAGAAGGTGTAATGCAGATGCTTACCTTGATATGACATTAAAAGACAGTTTGGGTCAATATAATTACTGTAGAACAGCAGAACTTTTTTTAAAATCCTTAAATATTTGTACTTACTGATTTTACCCTTCAGATGCATTTTATCATTCTGGGGTAATCAGCTGTCCAAACCACAGATGCAGAAGTAACCACTAGACAGTCCCTTCCTTTAATTTGTACACTGGGCATATGATATCATAAGTTAATCCCTCCCAAAACAGGGAAAATTTTATTTCTGCAATGTTTTAGAACATAACCACGTGAGTTAAAGTGACCCCATAGAAGAGCTTCTTTGCACTCCATGGCAGGTTTATGGACATGTTGTAAATGTCAGCCTACACCATTTTTAATAATAAAAAAAGACACTATAATACTGTTTCCTTGTAACTGGGACAGAAAATCATTTGGTAAGAGTAAGAACATTTATTGGTTTTGACATAAAAATTTCTTGCTGTGCAGTGGAAACGCTGTAGTCCAAATACTGGAAGAAACGTGAAATCTCAAGGGCTATGTTCAGTAACTCTTGGTTCAAAAGCAGACGTGGCAGGTGCATTATTTAAGAGCTTGTCAGAGATGATCTTCTGCAGCACACTTCTCCAGAATTCATCTCCTGCTATGTCTGGGAAGGGGATTCTCATATAAATATATGGCAGAACTGGCTGGCTGCACATCAAGCCCAAACTGCTCAACCCTCTTCAACACCTCTGTGGTCACTGCAAAATGTAAGCATCAGAAAAGCTCTCCAGTACTGAAGGCAACTACCTTCCCAGACACCATGTAAGAGCAGCTCTTTGGATGAGCTATTCAGAGTGCATTTGCTCTGAAAAATTCAAAGTGACATTTTTCTCAGTAGCCATACTTGATGTTCCAAAGTGTTTCTGTATTGCTGTATGCAGTGTTAATTTGGTGCCACAAAGATGTAGTAGATTGAATGCAAATGAGAAACTGCGCAGCCCAAGCTTCTGCTTTGGATTTCCTGACTCCTGCACATACAGAAACTAAAGAGTATTTTATTTATTTATTTTATTTTATTTTGTTTTAATTTGCTTTCACAACACAAGTGCTTGAATAGAAGCTAGTCACATCAGGATTTCAGGTGGAATGATTAGAAATAAATATGATAGTAATAAAACAGAAGAGGCTCAAAGGATCAAACTGTTTCAAATAAACAACAAGCAAACACCCCCCTTCAAATTAAGTGCCCTCCCCCACTAAAAAAGCAACTAAAAACCAATCCAGCCCAAATGGGTTGATTTGGTCCTCTATGATTATTGTGCTGAGCTCAATTTTCACCTGCATTGGCCATGGGAGCACTGTTGTCTGAACTACAGAAGCATTTATTTGTGCCAAGGACCTAGCATGTTTATGTAGAATATAGTCCAGGCATATGTAGACCTGCATAGCTACCTTCCCGTTTCTCCCACACTTCTATCAGCATTTCAGGAAGAAGGAATTTTATATGTGCTTCAGGTCCCAGCATTAAAGCAGTACACAAAATCCAATTTGTACTATTCCAGTACAGACTTAAAATCCCTCACACATGAAAATCATGGCTGGTAAAGTAAATCTTATCTTCTTTTTATGTAATGGAGTAGCTTAAGAAATAGGAAAGAGAAATCACTTTTGGCTAAAAACAAATAGGAGAAATATAATTTAAAATTGCGTCTCTTTGGAAAATACTGGTTTGATAACGAAGGGTTGCCTCTAAATGTACCTATACTGGCCAGTCAGAAAAGATATAAAAATTAAAAAGAAATGTTTTTCCTAATCAATCACTGTACTAAATAAGATTTGAGAGTGGAAGAATATAGAGAAAGCGATGATCGTACCTGGAATTTGGAGCATATTTGCCACAAGTTTGTGGCACAAAACACATCTGCATCAAAACACTTTACACAAAATTGTGCTGTGCAGTGGCAAGCAAAACTAATGAATGAAAAAGGAAGGTGACCCTATGTATGTATAACTGAAAACCAGAAAGTAGCTCTGTACCACCCCTCTCTTGCACTCAGCCCTGAAGGGGAAGAAATTAGGATGACTACACATTTAACTGCAGTAACCCTGGATTAAAGCATTTGATTCCTACACTGTTTACAAGCCATCAATACAAACATTAATAAGCAGATATGTGGCAGGCTGCTTCAGAAATATATTACTCTGCTGTCAAAACTATCTCTATTACAAACTCAGGTGTATGCAATGTTTTATTATTTTTAAAGGAATGCTTTATGTTAGATGTTTTAAGTAATCTCATGCCTGAACTACTACATAAAAATGAAACATCTTCTGCAAACATTAAGTGGGTGGTTTCTTTTTTGTTAGTAAATGGTGTACACCCTAGCCTTTTAAATTTTTGAATGGCTTTGAAAAGATAAGGTGTCTCAAATATGTTTATGACCAGTAAATTATATTTCTTCAGACAAGAGTAAATATTAACATAATGTATCTGTACCGTGTTTACTTTTATGGAGCATTGCTGTATTAAGTAGCACAGAACCTTAGTACAAGCGAAACCTTGCATTATTCTGGGGCACATCTGGAAAACTCTTCACCATTAACTCTAAGGAACTGATAGCTTTGAGGGAAACTTGCCTCTCTTCCATCAACAAGTATTACCTAAGCGCTCACAGTACAAGTAAATGATTTCATCAACTTAAGTCTTGTTTTGACATTTCAAGAAAACCCAAAATATTTCTATGCCTGGGTTCATGTACCAGCAGTCACACAGGCTGACACATCATAGCAAGGCAGGCTTGCATGCTTGGGGATTTCCACCATGCAAAGCATCACTTTTCAGAAAGGGGTTATAGAACAAAAAAATTCAAGTTCTCCCTTGGATTTTATCCATTTCCTTTTTTCCTGGTACAGACATAACTCCTCCCTCCACCACCCCTCCCAACAGTGCATAAATTAATTTGCCCTAGCTCACTTTAACTTGTGTCCATTAACTTCATGGAAGCTGGGCTAAATCCTTGATCTAACTGCAAATGACAGTGAGAAAAGGCTGTCTGTGAGCATATACAGACTTTAGGTCTGGATGAGGAAACCCTGGAGTGATGCTGCAGTGCAACACCTCTCCCAAATCCTGCTGAGCTCCACATACTCCAGTGGGCATGCGAGCAGTGATGGTCTTCTATCTCACTCTCTCCCAAGGTATGGGCTAACATAGATATGTCAGATGGGAAACTACACAACTGGGAAGCAGCAAACTCTTAGGTGACATGGCCGAAGTCTGATGCCTCCAAGTGTTCAGAATCAGTGCAGTCAGGTAACTTGAGGAATTATGAATTCATTGATTTCCCTACCTCAGCTGAAACTCTACATTGTGTCTCAGTGGCAAAACTGCCAGTACCTGTAGCGGTATGTTCTGTGACTGAACGGCTGCACGCGTGACTGAGACCAATCACACACACAACAATGAGGGAGTGGGGGGAAAAAACAGAAAAATGCATCTTAGAAGTTACTTATGTTTAATGCTTAAAAGTCTGAATGCACAAACAATAATCTACCATTATAGAAGTACTGGTGGTCAATACAATGCATTAGAACTATGTACAATGACACAGTTTAGTATCAAAATCTTTCTACAATGTAGAGTATTACGAAACTGTTAATGACATCAAACACTAAGCACTTAAGACACCATTTTTTGCTACCACATTTGGAACTTCAATAAACAGTCCATTTTAACTTGCAGCATCAATCCATTTCTAGTATGAAATTAAGTAATTTTCTACTTATACAATAAGATTTATCTACACGGGTCTCTTGATTTTGATCCATAGCAGCAAAGGCACTGTACATCAGCAGATCCACAGACTTAAAGATTTTTTTTTTAAAGCATTCAAAAAAAAAAAAAGTCACAGATCATAGTTTAACAGCAACAACAACAACATAAAAAGATAACACGTTGTCTCTGGCACAATGGCTCAGTCTGCGTCTGTTTTAGGGACATCCAATCAAGACTTGGATTGAACTGCTGGCGAACAAAGCAAGTCCTTATCCCAATGAGAATCCATTCCTTCGTGTATGTCGGAATGAGTACTCTTGTAAATCCTACCTCAGAGGTCATTGCTTTTGTAGTTTGTATATTGGTAGGCATCCATTCTTATTTCAGTGCAGTTTCCAAAGAACATATCAAATATTTTTCATAATCTCTTGTAATTGAAAAATTGCCCAAAGACACATATCCCCATTTTCAAGGAAACATTGCAAAAGTTTCCAGAAGTAACAAAGGTGATTCTTTGAGGCAACTTATTGTACTCTCTACAATATAACAAAGAGAGGTGTTTATATTAAAAAACCTAGCTTGACACCAAAATGCTTTATGTTTATCAACAGAAAAGCATTGAGAACAAATCTGTACACAAGATGCTATATTAACATTGCAAATATATAAATTAGCACATTCTTACTTAAAGTGAATTTAATTTAGATGTGAACTGAATTTGCCATTCATCACAGGCATGTAGATCACTGGCTACAGTTTGCAATTTCCTAAGTTTCCAAGACTGTCTAAAATAGTTAAGATACAGCATCTTCCCACCAAATAATTATACTGTAGTAACACTTAGAGGTCTCATCCAAGAACAGGACTAAAAAATATAACAAAGTTTATTTTTTTAAATAGAAACTACAAGTCTATTTAGTGTAATTTTAGCTATCTCCTGAACATCCTTCTCCAAGATCCCCAATTTATTCACCTGCAAAAACACAAGTATACAATGCATCTTGCAAACTAAAGCCGGGCCAGACAGCTTTATTTAGTCAGTTCATTGTTAGAAAGCCTTCTTTAAACAAAATAAATACATTACAGCTATAATACATAATTAAAGAGTCAAGGTCACCGTTAAGTATGCTTATTCCATCTTCTTCCAAGTAGATATCTGACAATTTGGTATCACAAGTTCTTAATGAACATTCACAAATCAATAGCAAGTTAAGAAGGTAAAAATAAATTCCACAACTGTGATGAGCATTTAAGTTTTCAGTTTAGAAAGGAAAAAAAAATATACAGCAAAGTGCTAGGAGAAGGAGTTCTGTCTGCATTCAGATTTGTCTCTAATAAATAACTTCATAGACTGTAGCTTTCTTGTCCCCAGAGCCAGTGACAATGTATTTGTCATCCACAGAGATATCACAGCTAAGCACTGATGAGGATTCTTTGGACTACAAGAAAAAAGAAAAGGAAAAAGAAAATTACATCTTTCCAGTCCTTCAATCCTGAAGGGCTTGAAGATTAATTGGAAGAATTTATAGATAGGGAATACGTGAAAAGCTCATTTAAGTAGCAGTACCAGAGTGGCAAATTTTTTTTAAATACTTTTGTTCCACAGAAAGATCTATTGTAAAATAAAGCAGTGGTAGAAAGGGAAGTGAATATTATCGACCTAGAGGTAATCTATCAATCAAACAAATAGAACTAGTCATTTCTATGTACTTTACAAGCAATGAGCATTTATTAATATTTTATGCATTTGATTTGCATAAAAATGAATGAAAACCCATTTTCTTCCCACTTCCTTTGTTGTAAACAAGAAATTCACACAGAAAAACACTACAAAGCCCTACCTACCCACAAGTATGAAACAAAGAGACTCCACAGAAGTAACTGTATCTCCTTTCACTACTACCCCAGCACAGGAAGACCAAAGCTTTGCACAAAGGAATTTACATTATCACAGAGGATGCAAATAGGAAAAGACACTGTGGTGGAACAGGATACACAACAAGTGTGTAGGAGCTGGGTGGGACACAGGATACCGCAGGTTGCAGTAGCTCTGTCTGCTCTGGCTTTTCTGTCTGTTCTAAGATGAAGTGTATGCACTGTCACATTTACCTTGCAGTTTCAGTGCAGGTTTTCTTTACAAAATATATGTTCACATCATTTTCTGCCTGTTACCACAAGAGTTAAACAGTTCCCAATCATGCTGTGTTTTGGCAAAGACACCTCTGTTGCACTGCACCAGAAGTTTCCTTATCTACCCCGCATTAAGAAAGCCGCACTGGAGTTTTTAACATCGCTTTTTAGGGGGATGTGCTCTTGTTAGGATGATTTGGGCTGTCTGTGGGGGGTGGTTCTAGAACTGAATCGCCTCTACTAGGAAAACTTGGACCCCACCTTTCTCATGTCAAGGTAAACTGCACTGTCCCCAAAAGTGGAGACATGGCAGGCATCACTACACATGGGACCTGGTCACTTAAAATAGAACCAGTTGAACAGTTACATTTAATAAAAAAATTCCCAGCCTAGAGGTGCCTGCAGGTGAAAGAATGGGAGGACATGCCAAAATATCCCACTTTTCCCTAGTGGCACTGAATTGCCATTAAAACTGGGCACAGAGGGACTACAGATAGGTTACAGCTTCCAGTTGCACTTCAAGGGGCCCCTCCATATTGCTTCAATTTTCAGTTCAGGAGTCTGCTGGTCCAATCCCTCAACACATCTCATCCAATAAAATTACGCATGTTGAATATGACTTCCACTGGTTTAGCTACATTTTGGACCTTCACTGAATGTTCACTTAATGACATGACTTGGGTACTGTATTCCACCAATATGCAGAAGAAGGTGAGAAAGAAGGGTATTAAAAACAATTTTGGATTAAAGGGCTACATTACTGTAAGAGCTGAATTAGTGAAATATTAAACAGGACAAAAGCATTTCTTTCTCTAATTACAGACAACTCTTTAAGGACTACAGTAATTAGCTGCATTTCCACCTGAAAATTCCTTAGGCTACTGACAGACCCTGAGATGTGCAGCTCTACTGTACTGTAATGTATGTGGAAAATAGCTTTTAGGAGATTATTACCTGGAATATACTGGCTCCATAAGGTGTTCTCCAAGCATTAAGAAGATTATCTTTTCCAGTGCTTACAAACCATTTGCCTGCAACAGATTGTTTAAATGTTATTGCTGCATTTTGTTTTCAAGGAATACACCTCAAGAAACAGATGATCATAACAACAAAGCATTCACACATATCCAAAGAACAGTAACATTTTCATCTGGTTGCACTATGATGTTCCATCACAAAATAAGCAGTACATAGAAAAAAGCAGTTAGGTAGACCTTTTAAAATAAACTTAATACTTAAAAATTTAATACTTAAATTTAACACCTAATTTTTAACTATACTCTGTAGTTAAATAACTATATTGCACTTTCATTTAAAGGTAACCTTGAATGGATTTTTCATGAAGGGAAACACTGATATAGAAAGATTTGCTTACCACAGTGAGCAAACTTCAGTGACAACACACAGCTCTCATGAAGATGCAGCTGATACTTGTCTGGCTTAGTGACGTGCAGCACCTCAACATTGCTGTTCTCCATTCCTACTGCCAACCACTCACCAGTTGGACAATAGCCCAGTGAGAAGATCTGTAATTAGCACAGCACATGCTTTAATCAGTAAAGGAATGAGCTTGAGATATTCAAAACTGACCCTTGCTACACTGTTAGCACTATGCAAACTCACATTTTTGGTCTACTGCAGTTTTAAAAACATGATAATCCAATTACTACAGTAATCAAGATAAATCAGTTCATTCAAACACAGCTGCAAAACTATGCTATTAAATGTTATCAAAACTGCAATAGTGAAGTACTGAATCAAACTACAGAAGTTAATGTCCAAGCTTATCTGACAGCATTTAAAAATATTTTCATAAAATATTTTTGAACTTGAATCTACAGAAATGGGAACAGATTGCAGAGAGGAACATTTTAATCTGGCACTTGTTTTATAAAAAGGATTCTCCAATACTCTCATGAGAGAGGTACTAATCTGTCAAATAGTCATAATCCAGACAGACATTTAGCTGCCACAAAAAAAAAAAAAAAAAGCATGGAGTATGAGACTAAGTGAAAAATTCTGTAGAGTTCTCTTTGAGCTTGCTTTTTTGCTTATAAAAGAGAAAAAACTTTTAAAAAGTGCTTGTTTGTTTTAAAAAACCATGAGAAAATTTTGTTAACATGCCAAAGGTTCTGAGACTGAACCTGTGATGTGAAGTCATGTTGCTGTAGCTGTCTCCCTTCTCTGAGATCCCAGGATCTGACTGTATTGTCCAGGCCTCCTGTCCATAGTTTGGTGCCATCATTAGAAATGTCAATACAGCTCGCTCCATCTGTGTGGCCCTGGAACTGCCTGAAAATATTGAAAGAAGATCAGCACATTCTGAGCAAATATACAAAATTCCTTCTTTCTCTTTCAGTCCCTGAGTTGTAATTTAGATTCCAATAGCAATCCCAGATTAATATAAACTCTGGGACAATCATGTGAGTTTTGTGATGAGTTGATGATGCAATCAGGCCAGACAGCCAAGTGCTAATTTGATTTCAAAAAGAACACTTTAAGAGTCAGGTACTCTGGAAATCTTTGCTGCTGGCTGCGTGATACCCACTACTCAACTTAAAATACTCATTCCCCCCAGAAGACTGTAGCATGATCAGCAAAATTACCTTAGTTTAAGAAAAATGTGCAGGTCACTGAAGTTAAAAAAAAAAAAAAAAAGAGCAGTCTAAATGAGAACATCAGGAAGTAAAGGCTTGACTTTACATGCAACACTGATATTACATATAACAACATACACACAGTGCAGTGCACAAAGAAGCTCTGTGTGACCAGCTTTTAACTTACTGTATATCAGTGTTGAGCAGCAACACATACTCCTAAGAGGCTAAGTCTGCAATGCAGTGATTTACACATATCTTTACTCAAGACATATTTGCTGGACCTCTGATTAAAGAGATTAGAGTGAGAGTAGCATATTGCATGGAAACAAAGAAAACCATCTGTTCAAGGAATCTATGCAGTATTGACATTAGCTGATACTTAGGGAATTATAGTTATGGGCTGCTCAAAAGGCCAGGAACTATGAAACTCTCAGAACCTATAAATAATCATATATAATTCTGTCAAGGTATTACCATGGCTATGCTGAACAACAAAATACTGGAAACATCTATGCATGGAGAAAATAGAATATATATGCAAAAGTGCATTTAGGGCTGTGGCTAAATAATTCTTCACAACCTGATGATCCAGTGTGGTTGACCTACCTTACTAAAGTCTGGTTATGCAGATCCCACACTGCAATGTTGCCATCGCTACAGCAAGAGAAGCAGACCTTGGAATCAGGGCTGATAGCTAGGGCATAGCAAGCTGGAGCAGAAGATGTCAGCTCTGCTTTGATGCGAGGAGTTGGAGCTGCCAGGTCCCAAATGGATAACGTGCTGGCTTCCCCACCGACAATCAGGGTGCGGCCGTCAGGGAGCAATCTGCAGGAACGGATGTAGTTGTCTCTGTTCTGTAGAGACAGAAGCCATCAAGAGATTACTCATGAGGAAAGAAAACAGCATTAACATGAGAGCAGAAATCCATAAAAGTATTGTATTCCCTCCTGGTTTTAATGAGCCATTTATACTTATGCCAATGATAAAGTGTATTAATGCCAGAAAATTACATGACATTAGGGAAGTACTTCAACTCGATCTACAAAATTCAGTAGTGAGAGATATTTAATCTTAATTAGCATCAAAATGCAAAGACCTGAACCCAGCCCAAAACAATTCAAGATAGCTGAATTTGACAGCTGGTGTAGAAAGTTGTATTTTCATACTCTGTTTATTTCAGCACATTAACCTCTCGGCATGGGGGAGTACCAAATTCCCTGCACACTCTCCCCCTTTCCATTCCAGTGAGACTTGCTGCCACTATCTAGGAGATGTCAGAGGAAAATATTTGGGCAATTTTCCTCATTTGTGTAGCAACTTGTGTAGCAATTCATTATAAGTCTACACGTGCTGCACATTTCTCATTTTACTGCCTCTGTAACAAGCAGCAACATCTTACCAAGAACTGGTAAATGACAAGAGAAAAGCTGCTAACAATAGTTCATCTTGTTAGCACATTCAAATAATTTGTGAATAACACTCAGGGATATTTTTAATTGCCACATTAAGACAGGTCAATGCATTCATACACATACACAGACATAAAATATTTGACACAATCCCCAAATATTCTCAGAGAATACAGCTGCAAGACAGTAATTTTTAGCATGATTGGATATCAACAAGCTTTAAGATTGCCAGCAAATGTCAAAGTTTATAAACAATATTTGTTGTGCTGTCTTTGATCTTTCCTCCTACCACTCTTTTAGGATATTAAAAATGTTTTGATTCATTGTGAGGGAAAAAACCCACAAGTATGGTGAGGAACATACTTCAACCTCAGCTCTAATAGAAACAACAAAATTACAAAGGCAATACCAACCTGTGATACCACGACAGAAATCAAATACCCACTGCCCTTTACACCTTAGTGGTATGAATGCAATCTTAACACAACCTCTTATCTTCTTTCAGTGTTGTATGCTGCTGTTCACCTACCAGGCAGTCCAGCTGAGAGACAGGGCTCTTGTTGCCAGGCTGACTGATGTCCCAGACCTTGACACACCCCTTCCCACCCGTGTACACGTGTCTCGTGGGGTTGCTGATGGTAACTGCACACACAACTTCCCCGTGGTTCAGAGTGTTGATCTGACGGGCGTGGCGAGGGATTCCTGGACCGATGAGGGCATCAGGAGGGAAAGGAACTGGCTGCATCTGACCATCTGCACTTACATGAAATGAGTATGCTCTGAGGGGAAAAAAATTGTAGGGGGTGATTTAAAGAGTTTTGCTTCAAGCCTGTCTAGGAAAATAGCATCAAAGATGTGTTTCCATTGCAGGCATTCAGGTTGTGCCCTCAGCTCAATTTTTTCACAGACATTTCACAGAATATTCTGAGCTGGAATGGACCCACAAGGATCATCAAGTCCGACCCTTAAGTGAATGGCTGTATGGGGACTGACACATGACCTTGGTGTTGTTAGCACCATGCTCTACTCAACTGGGCTCATATCAGGTATTTTAATCACCTAAGGAAGAAATATCTATTTAACTATAGCATGGTCTTCAAAGCACAAACTTAGGTGCTCAGCTTTCAATCTGAAACGTCAAGCACCAATCAAATGAGCTTTTACAACTCACGTTACAATGATTTCTGGCATGAGTGACACCACTCAATTTTGGATGGGGATATCACTGCATGCAGAGAAGGGAAGGAAGGTTGGGTCAGAGCCTCCTGGAAGACAGAAATAGTTGGCTGGCTGCTACCAGAGCACAGTGGGTAGCTGCATGCCAGGGGACATTTGGCTGCTCGCTTTACTGACTCTTACGTGACAGCTTCAGCTGAACTGCTGCCAATCTGTCCCACGTGTACTTGAGCAAAACTGCTCAGCACTGTACCTAAGGGTGCAGTGAAACCTCCACCAACACCGAGGAGGAGTTAAGTCCTCAAGGCACAGTTGCTGACAGCTGACATGACAGACCAGCAAAAATGCACTGCAGCAGAATTTTTTTTTTGCAGGTTGTTTTGGGTTTGTGGTTTTTTGTGGACCCAATTCAATTGCTATAGATCCCAATTTCTCTTGCCAAAATCAGGCCTCTCACTGAGAAGGAATGTCTTGTGTGATTGCCACTTATGCCACCTGTGAATAAGCTATCAACAGATTTATCTCAAAGTATTTTCCAGGGAGAACAGTTAGGTTGTGAAATTGCCTTGTTCTGAGATGCTACCTGATACACCACATAAGTTACAAGAGCACAAAATTTGTAAGAGGGTTCACCTGTATATACCAAGGTATGCTTAATGGAAGACTTTCATTTCCTTAGACCTAAAAAATCATCGTAATGCTTGTGAAAAATCCATTGTCACAATGGTGGGATGAGAAGAGCTCACAAAGAAGTTGTTTTATGAGAATACTTTGTAAGTTCACTTTCTTAATTGATGCTTCAAAGTGACTAAAGAAGGCAGTATTCACAATTAAACTACTGAATTTGAAATGTAAGATTCATAGTGCATTAACACTAGATCAATAATTTGCAGTGGGACAAAATGCATTAGCTATCTTTCCTATTTATATACTGTACAATACTCAAGAGTTTGATACAATACCAAAGCAAAAAGAGTTATTAGGGACCAGATCCCTAATGTACCATATGCTGCCCACTCCGTTTCAGGACACTCAACAGTGCAGAGATTTTACACAAATTCCTCTCTAAGGTAAAAAAGGAGTAAATGAGAAAATAACAATCCTGGAAGATGTGACAACTATCACATTCAAAACAAAGAAAAGTTAATACAATCATGCTGAAAGAACCACAGATTTTAAAAGTTTCAGGCCCACTGGTAGACAAATGACAGTTACATTTAAATGTTTAAAATAGACATCAACACAGCAACAACATTTAAAAATCTTGGAAATATACCAGAATTGAACTGATTTGATTTCAGTTTGCCTCATGTTTTATTCCTCTCAATTTTAACAGAACGGAGATGCGAGCAGGGAGGTCTCTGAACCCTGGAAATTGCCATTTCTCTCACCACAGCAAGCAAAGCCTAGTAGATCTAGTGACACTTCTTTCCAGGTGACTGACTCCATCAGGGATGAACTTAAATCCAGTGAGCATTTAAACATTACATCAGGACATTTCTAAGAGCCCACTGTATGTAACGGATGAAGATCTGTGCCCCACAGAATTTTTCATGCAAGCAGCTGGTCTGCAAGCTGCTGTACATCAATTTCCATACCTGCCTTATGCATTCACCTAAAAGGGTGGCACAACTAGCAGAAAAGTAAATTAAGGTGGTTACCAGTGTGTGATGCCTGAGAGACCCGGACTTGGTTCATGATTTGTGTGATGCACGTACACGAGGAGTTACGGGCACTAGGTCTGATCACTTGTCACCATACACTGTTAATCCTATGTGTCTGCAAGCTCATTGGCAGGTAAGTGTATGCATTTACTCACACAAATCCAAGTGTGTAACTAACCCCAACCACTCCTACACAAACATGTTCACACATAAAAGAGCTTGAAAAGGATTGGCACAAACATTGTTTGACTGTCAAACTCTCCAGTACGAACTGGTCAGAGTCTCCCAGAAGTGTCACAAGGAAGTGGAATTGAATGAACCTTACAGAAAATCTAGATCAATATGGTTTGTGTAGCTGCTTTAGTTTTTCTCCTCTCTTCCTCAAGAGGAATGTGAGCACAAGGTTCTTTGTCTCTGTAATTCTTCCTCCAAGGCTCACAAATCAAAAAGCCTGGTAAAGCAGGTCACATTATACGGGTCAGTTCCATCAAGGATGAATCTGAATATTATCATAAAATAATTCCTTCCAGTATTTTCAATCAAACAAAACATTTCACTGTTCCTTTTTCTGCACACAGCTGCTAAGCCTGCAAGTAATTGCAAGGCTTTTGTGAACAAAGAAATAATTTTTTTTTAACTGAGAAGCAGACTACAGTAGAGATGGAAAGCTGAGATCCCATTCCAGTTTGCATTTCCATCAACAACCAATCAGTCAGATTTGAAGTTCATCTCCCTTTTCCATTTAGTTCTGTCTCCTTTACTTTGTGTCACCCAGTCCATATCGACTGCTATTAGTCTTCAAAACAAATTTACAAATGCAACTTTTAAGACTACACAGTGATTCTCCTGCTCTTCCTGAATAGCTATACTTATTTCTATTCACACAATAGTTTTCAGTAGCTAAGGGGAATTCCAACCAGCAAGGGAACATGACTTCCAACAGATGATTGACTTTTAAAGCTGAATATTTGATACTCACGGTTTTCCTCCTGGGATGCCTGTGAGATTAGGAGGGATGCCTGGGACTCGCATGTGATGATGTGGATCAAAACCGACCTATAGTTTTCCCCAAGCAAAACAAAAAGGTGTATTAAAGTAAGAGTTAGGCAAAGGAAGACTGTTTAATTCATGTTCTCCATAGCATACTCCCCAAACCACAAAGTGAGTGAACTAGAGTTAACCCCACAGGTCTTCTATTTAATATAAACAGCTCTCAAAACTAAATGCACTAATGGCAAACACTTACCACTGGAGATCGCCCGTAAGCTGCCGCTGCTGCTGCTGCTGCAGCTGCTGCGCTCATTTGAGGGGAAATGTTGTGGAGACCAGCATAGGCAGCTCCAGGGCTGGTCAGCTCCCCATTCATACCAGCATGTGGCACAATACCAAATGGAGTAGGGTAAGGACACGGTACTGCCATAGGTGTCCTTAAACCTGAAGCTATAAGAAGAGAAGGGTAAGTGCGAAGTCACAGAGGCCTTCTAGAGCCATCAGATGAAATATGAGTTTGGAAAATTGCAAAAAAACCCACAAATAACCCAAACCAACCAGCCAGCCAAGGAAAGCCACACAACACTGTATTACAGTGCTGAAGAACCAGCTCAGCACCCAGTTTAAGCAACTGTAACATACTGACTTCTCATTACAGATTTAAAGGGAGCCTGACAAGGGACAAATGGTCACTGTTTCACACCACCGAAATATATGGACACTAACCTATCGGGTCCACACCTGGGGGTTTGCCGGGCACTGGCCTCAGTCCGGGAGTGGAGTTGCTGCCTGGAGTTGGGGCATCAGTCCGTGGAGTTGGGGTATTTGATTTAGACACAGGAGTGGTAGATTTCTCATTCTAATCACCAAGAAGGAAAAAGGAAGACAGTTTGTAAATTATTTTACCTTTATAGCTAATGGTTAGTGATTAGTGATATTAGTGATATTTAGCTTCCAGGTTTGGGTTTCAACAGTCCCTGGAAATGAAGAGAAGATGCAAAGACACTGAAAAAGATGGAATGGCTTTGGTAACTAACCACAGCCTTCACAGCTTTTCTCATTAGGAGCATCTGTATGATTCAGAATAAGGTAAGTGACTGAAAATCATTGCCATCTGACAATTGGCAGCACATGTGAAATCCATCAGTGGTCTCACAATGCTCATGGACCTGCTCCCACTATGATTATGATTTTCTGTGAGGGATGGACAAGAAGAGCAGAAAAAAAGTCCCTCAACTGACCAACTACTCAAACCCAAGCATGGTGCTAGAAACACAGGATGGAGACAGTGATGGGTATAAAGTCAGGAACTGTGCAGTGTTGCTCTTGTGACAGGCTTGTTCATCAGACACACCACTGAGTCCCAGGTCTGAACCTGTCATTCCATCACCTTTCCTGAGCACTACAGTCACTATAAGCTTTCTTTTTATTTATTTTATTTCTTTAAATAATTGCATACCCTGTCCTGTGAAGAACCGAGAGGGGAATTACTGTGCAGCTCAGGCAGGTGATTAACTGTGGTCACAAACAGGAAAGGAAAGAACACCCCTTGCAGGCAGCTCTTTTCTTTTGCATTATGATTTGCGATGCAAGTCAAGGAAGGCTCTTGTAAATGACAGATTACTTTTTAGATAGAAAATAAAAATTATTGTTGTTGTATATAGCCTGGTAATTCAAACAAAGCTAAAAACCAAATCACATCCAAGCAGGGAACTGAATTTGCTATAAACCACAGCACAGGAAAACAGCTCAAGAAACCCCTGTGTACTTTTATTTATTCTCAGAATAACAGTTCTTCATATGGGGGAGGAAAAGAATATCTCTCAGAACACCACATCTATCATCTACCCACACCACCAGTGAAAACAACCTCTTCATATCCCACAAAAAGACTGCGGACTTTCTATTATTTTATTAGACTCCCTTGAAACGATAAATTAAACTAATATTAAATTGATGCTTCACAGTGCTTTATTGACAGCTGTGGAAATACAAATTGTGTCCAGACAGAAATTGGGTAAGCATGTATTTCAGCATATGATCAGGGGTCAGAAGCATTTTGAAGCACTTACAAGGCTAAGTTCTTTGGATTTGGAGGAAGGAGTACTGCTAGACGATGCAATAGATGCCGGACTAATTGGTGCATCTTTTTTCAGCAGTCGAGTCTTGTCCAAGCCATTTTCCCGTGGAGAGTGTGCTGGGCTTCCACGGGGAGAAGAAGGATCCTAAATATCAGGGATATGGGTTAGCATAAAAACTTCATACTAGCCACTTGTTCTTGTCTTGAGCAGTGCTCAATTTGGAATGAAGATCTGTCAGAGGAAGTGACATAATCCTTCCATTCTTAATTGATTTAGCTGATACAATTGTAAAATTGAGAGGCATAATGAAGGACAATTTGTTTTTTTAAAAAAGTCTTAAAATTTGATGCCATTAACCATGAAAAATAATGCCAAAAATCTATGGATATAGGAACAGGCAAGTAAATCTTTTTTTTCAAGTGATAGATTGAAAAGATTTGATGCATTTGGCAGACCTGGTAAAGTTCACACAAGAAGTCATGGCCAGAGTGAAAAAAAAGACAGACACTGTTACAAGCTGCATCCCCTCTGTTGTGCTGGGCTGGCTTCAAATATCTCAAGAGAACTTTTTGTTCACAGGGGAAACAAGAAGTACTTTGTACAAGTAAGTGTTAGAGATCTGATTTGTATTCTAAAGAAAGAGGATCCGACTGGATTCCCTCAGGCATTTCAAGGTCCTTTATGAGGGCAAATGCCATAATCCTATTCATAAAACCAATATGCACAGAAACCACTGAAGATACCCTCACCACCATTTCTGTAAGGCAGGAAAACCACCATTGTGTATACCTCATTGGAAACATCAACTACCAAGTTGTCATCGCTCTTTTCACCATCGCTGTCCTGTAATGACAAATCACAATGTGTTAAAAACCTTTTCTTTCATATCCCAGTGTCTCTTAGTAAGAATGAAAACAGAGGAAGGCTGCTCACACAGCTGCAATGTACCATTCACTTTTACCAAGCTTTATATGGTAACACAATTAAAGTTTTTTGGTCACCTATAGGGCTTCTGCTTAGCACGTTGCCACAAATAAAGCATTCTTCCCAGTTTTCACATTGGTAGAGAAGGACACCGGCTGAAAATCTTCATCCAAAATGGCACTGCACTATGAAGTGAAGTCAAGCTAGACTTCACTAACAAGCCCCAGCCTAACTAAAGCTCAGCACTATTGTCATACAACTACCAGGTGCTTTGTATTTATATAGTTAAAAACAGTATCAATTGTGTGCACCAAAATGTTTAATCCAGCAGAGACATTAGAGGTCGGCAGCAAGAACCAGTTAAAATTTGATCCTCAATTTTAAAATTATTTGTGCAGCAGGAATCAGGTGAAATTACAGAGGAACACTGAAGCTCAGCAATGCACAATGTAGACAATCTACTCACGTAACGAGCTGCTATTTCCTTCTCTTCTGTTTTCTGTTTTTTACTATCTGAAGAATAATCTGTTGAATTTCTGTGCTTTTCTGCTGTTCTGAAACTGGCTGAGGGAGATACAGAAGAGCTCTGTAGTGTGAAAAGAGAAGAAAACATCATCAGGCCCTCATTCACAACAGTGGTTCATTTGTCACTGCCCCTCAATACATCTTATGCTGATAGCATGATCTGGAGCTGTTCTCACAGATAGCACGTTGGGTTTTAACCGGTGATAGCTACCCATCAAGTGTCTTGTATTAAAAACTGCACTATGTATTGCAAGGGACAGAAACAGGTGATCAACAGACAGATCATAGTGGCTATCTGCACTGCCAATGGGATGAATTTTATGAATACTGTGCATTGGTCTTGTTTTGGTTTGTTTCCTCTACAAATATGCAGGGTTAAATCAATAGTCCCAGAAGAGGGGTGTGTGTTTGCACATGTGTGTGTGTTTGCCTGTGTAAATCAAAAAGAACAAAGAGGCTCAAGGCAAGTCACACTTCAGCAAACATTTGAATGAAGATTTCTACCAAAGAAAGAAGCAAGCTTCTGAACAGTTTCGAAGCAGGCAAGAACAGGAGAAAACACCTAAACTCATTTTATTTTGATGCCTTTTACAATTACAGGCTATGCCTGCAGCAGACAGAAACAAAACACAGACTGGCTCACTGATTCTCCTGCCATTCTACAGTTCTCACCTAGTAATGAGTGCTAAAGAGCACACATATGGACAGGAGAGAAAGGAAGATAACGTGTACTTTATGCACTATCATCCAACAATTCCACTCTACTCCTTTAAACAAGGCAGGCAACATTTATCAAATTCTACCATATTTCCAAAGCTCTGTGGAGCCTGTATCTTGGTACACAAAAAAGGAAGAAATGAAAGATGCAAAGTTCCCTCTGGGACTGATTTTAGTAGCAGCAGCAGCTTTTGGCCCTAGTTCAAGAAAGCATTTAAGCATGCACTAAACTTTATCTCACACTGAAGTCAGTGGTTGAATGTACATAAGTAAGGATGTGTTCAGGCTTTTTGCAGAATTGGAAATGACAGCAATGGAGATGAAAATAATTGTCAGTTGAAATCCTGCTGACTGTTGCCATCTCTGTCCTCCTTTTTTACTGGGGTGGTGAGGAACAACCAAAGAAGTCCTGACAGATGGATTTTAGATCCTCCCATTCATCCAGAAACACTAGTTTGGGTTTTTTTCCTCCATTCATGATGGACAGCTGCTGTTCCACATAAAACTGTACAACACAGCAATTTGGTTTTGGGGTTTTCAGTGCAGCTATTAACACGAATACAAACCAAGAAATTAGCATTTACATTGAGCAACTTCGTTTCCATCACTACTACAGAATTTCTTCTTTTCCTTATTACATCACAAGCTTCTGGTAAGGATTAAGAACACTTAACCACAGAAATTAAGCTGTGGTTATTGTCAAAGCCACATGAGAGAATATTGCTTCCCTACTGGGACACAGGTCTTCCTCTCCACTTTGCTAAAATTTCCAGTTCTTGAGAACAGCAGCTCAGATTAATGAGTGGTAGAATTTGCAAAAATCTTCCATATTTTTGATTGGTAATTGTTAATTACCCTCTAAGAACATTGAGTGGAAATAAAAATTTTAGAACAAAGCTAGTGTTGAAGGCACAGCCTGTGCTTTTCCCATACTGTGCAAATACATCTTAAAATACTAATTTAGTTTTAAAGCAGATCATTAATCAACAACTATAGCAAATAACACAAACTAACAAAGTTATTTTTTGCTCTGAAGCGCCAACACATGTTAAGACATTTGGAGATAGCAGTGCCAGGGTACAGAAGCCCTTAAAATAAAGGCCAAGTAGAAACACAACATTAAAAGAACTGATGACTTGAAAAATGTATTTGTTTACTGCAATGATATAGCATAGCCTTTTGCAAAAGATTTTAATACTATGCTCCTATTACATTTATATTCATTTACAATTCGGAAGACAGTATCTTGTAATGTGAATTCAATTCATTATTTCTCAACTTCACCCTACAGAAAGCAATTTGCCTTAAAATGAAGAAAAATAATCACCAATAAACTACAAATTAAAGTGGTGTCTAAAGAATTAAACTACTGCACTTATTTAAATAGAAATATTTATTTTCATAAATTTGAAACCATACAGTTCCATTTTTCACAATCTGGTTAGCTATGTGCTATAGATACCATTTTAATCTTTGATTTCACTACTTAATAAAGTAATAAATTGAAGTTCCCTACTAGAAAGATAAAGTAGCTAATTATCACTAGCACATTAAAGGATGAGCACCACATTGGGCATTGGGGCAATGCACGCTGCTTAATGGTTTTATTGCTTGATGGATCTGACCTTAAACCAAAATGAAAAGATCCTCCTGCAGTATTCTCACCTGACATTAGCAGAAAAAATGGAGACAACTCACCTACTGACAGCAGGCAGAACCTCATTCCCCAATATGAAATTGGGCCAGTGTACTAGGACTGACATTATTTTGCCTCACAAGTCAATTACTACAGAGCAAATCTAAGCATTCCCACTTTTAACTGTCACCCCCCCCTTTCCTTCCATGGAGCCAGCCTACCAATACCCCGGCAGAACTGCCTTCTTTTCCCTTCAACATGAAATGCACCTGCCACATAGGCAGTGACTTCATGGGATCTCTGGTACTTTTGCTGACAGATCTAAATTTATCTCTTATGCTAAGTAATAAAGATATGTCACATACATGGACAATGAGCTATGGTCTAGATCTTCCTACGGACCTAATGCCTACTATGTTCACTGTATGAGGGACAACACTATTACTCATACTGAGTTCTCTCTATTGTTTGTAACAGCTTTTCAGTCTATAACCACACTGGCAAGGACCTACCTTCATTGAGAAATACTGGGATGTAACAATGTCCTCCCGGTTTCCACTGACATCAGATTCCTGCAAATAATCCTGTACCCACCCACACGTGGGTTCCCGTGCAAGCCTACAAACTCCAAGAGAGGTCCTTACATTTGTAGACTGTGGAAGAAAACTCCATCAAAACACACTGTTTAGCTGACAGACTGCCCTGTTCCTTGATTAAAACATCAGTGCTCTTGTAACAGCTGCCTTTAAGAAGCTGGAACAAGATAGTTACTTAGAGAAATTAAGTGATTCAGCACTATGAGTTGGCAGGCTGTAACTTAATGGGCTAGAGTCCTTGTTTTAGTAACTATTAAAATTTATGGAGAAATAAAGTCTTTTTACACTGCTGTTTTCTTCAATAAAATGCATTCATCTACTAGAAGAGTAGCATTTTCCCACTAAACAACGCTGAGTCTGCTCACATGTAATAATTAGATCAGAGATAGGAAAAAATACTCTTTGGTGAAAGTAGGTTACATTTAGTTTGTGTTTGAGCAAAACATACCAGTTTTTCATTTTCTGCTTCAATAGAACATTTTTATTCATGGTAAATACACCACAAAATGCTGACAAAAAACAACGAACACACACATTTATAGAAAGGCTGAGCACGTCGCCATGTTCACATAACTTGCTTAAGAAGTGGAACAGTGTCTTTCTAGTGCTGGACCCACAGTATTTTTTGCACTGGGCTATAGAGCATAGCATGCTATGATTCGGTCTCTGTTTTGGGCAGTGCTGAGCACAATGCTAACTGAAATGATCTCCCACCAGAAGGACCATGCTGTTTTCTCTCCAACACCATCAGGGCACTGCTCCAGGTGGAGTATCAGTGCCATACAGGTGCAAATTAAACCAGTATCAAGAGAGCCACGCAAGCCTCCTATGCAGCCATAAAATTCTCACCAGCATACTCACTGTCTATTTGGGATAATTAATAGTTCAAATTCCTAGGGGGGAAAAAAAAAAACCACTGTTTTACCCCCAGCTTCCACTGGAATTTAGCTACATTGACACAGATAGCTCACACTCTAATGTGGCAGAAATCAGTGTGGAAATCATAAATCAGATTGTACAGCCATCCAACTGCAAGCCCCAACTCCCCATATGCTGACTTCTCCAGATGAAGACCTGGCCTGAGCACACTAAGTGATAATTAAATGAAATCAGTGTTAAAAGTAATGACTAGAGATGACAAGATGAAAAGCCTTCCTACATGTTAAAGCTGGTAACTCTTTAAAGCATTCATGAGTATGACCATTCCCCAGTGTACCCTTACTACTATGCCAAAATGATGTATTTGGAGTGGAATAATTAAAACAATAATTCCCAACAAAGTGGGAATTACAAGATAATTGACCATACTGAAGTATTAAGCAAACTGCAGTAAAAGCCAAGGATGCTCAACGCTAAGGTCAATTACGGTATAATTATCTGAATGACATTATTGCTGTTATAAAGACTGTTGAAAGTATAAAAGAAACTATAAAAATGGATACAATATGCATTGCAGGGAAACGACCAGGCGGTAATGCTGCTTTGTTGGCTGATGCTGATGTTATAGATGGAAGTACCAGCACCGGAGCTTGGACTCAGGCACAGCCCTGGGTTTGGGCTGGGAGCGCTAAGCTGCCTAAGATAATACTGTATGCTTAAATCAGAAGCACCAGAAAAAAAGAAAAGAAAAGAAAGTATAGAAATTAGGGTTAAGACTTCTAACATCCTAAGGGTGAGATGAAGACTGCTCTTGTCAGTTACAAATGGCATGAGGTGGGAGATGTCCCACCAGATAGGTGAAAGGCCAGGGCAGAAGAAAAAGAGGCAGTCCAATACAGCCCAGAGACCATGTGCTCAGGAAGGAAACTGCAACCAAGGGCTCCCACAAGCCAAGCCTAAGGGCTCTAAGGTAACACCAATCTATCTGTTTAAAAAATGAATTAATTTACACACATCTTTATAGGTACATTACATTGATTAAACCCAGGAAGATGGTGTGAAGTGCTGTGGGTTGATCTACAGATACCATAATGGAGTATTTGCATAGTGACTCTGCCTCCTGAAGTCACCCACACTTACACAGCCTTTTTGCTGCTAGCATTGTTATTATTACTATTATTAAATTACTATTATTGTTATTACTACATCCCAGTATCTGCATGGAGGGACATGGATTTTGTCCTCTTTGCTTTAGTTTTTCAACACACATTCTTAGGCAAGCAGATTTTCTTCCCCATGCCCTTACCTTTAGGTTTACAAAGTGGGTCATGATCACACTGACACAGTCAGGCAGTACATACCAGAGCCCAGCTCTTCCAAAATGGCTGATGAAGGAGAGGAGGCTAGTAGTCAACATTGATCCCACATTTATCACTCATGATCATGGTGGACTTATTTAATATTTTCATGTTCCCCTTTCCCAACTTCGTTTCTCTACTTGCCCAAACTAAAACCTAACTTCTACTCAGCCATACCATGATAATTTTTTTTTTGTCTTATTCACTTCCTTTTACCTATAGCTGCATTTTCAGATACCAGAAAAAGGCTCAGTAATTGTCAGTGAAAAATGCTACTAACTAGCTAGGAATGATACAGAACAAAGCTGGTTTTAATATCACATGACCCAGTCTGAGCTAACTGCATTGAGTTTAGTAATCAAGCGTGTGATAATTATTTTTAATACAAACTATGATTAAAATGCAAACTTTGAAGTTTTATATAGCATTTTTAACCACTAATTAACTTCGCTAATTGCAAAATTAATGAAGTTAATTAGAGGATAAGAGTGCCATAAAAAAAACATCAAAGTCTAGATGTGCAGTGCTGCCTGCAAAAGCAGTGAGAAGGCCGTAAAAAAGTCCGCCCAGAATAAAGAGAATATGAAGGCTCAGCAGTCTCCAAAACCCAAGTATTCTCATAAGTGTTACGTCAAGAGAAGTATAGATACGTGTGTATATTATGTATATGTGTGTGTAACTTCATAAAAACTTCTTACACTTGTGATCTGCTTGCCACTGGTGGTACCACCGGAGTATTTAATCTGAGCTAATTAAAAGCATCAAAGTCTAGATGCTATGAAATGGGTGATAAAACGAAGCAATAAACTACTATGGTTGTACACATTAATTCCAGTTGTATTTCAACACATACTTATCAACTTGCTGGAAAAGCTGAGAGGGCCACACAGCAACAGTTGAAGATACCTAGCAATTTTGATGTATAATCCTATCAGCGTGTGATGATGCTTCTCTGGCCCCTCCTGGTGCACAGGTGCATGTTGGTGACAAGAAAAGTAGATGTTTAAAGCAATGCTGAAGGCTGCTGGCTAGCCTTTCGTAGACGGATTTTTGCGATAAATCCTTTAAAATACAGCTTCTCCACTAATCACAGGCTGAAGGACATAACACACATAATCACTACCAACACTGTGAGGGTCAAAGGATGGGGACAACTAATGCAGCTTTAGGACAAGCAGTGGAGCAGTAGAAGAATACAGCTGAAAGTGAAAAAAGGAAGGCCAGTTTTATGTTAAAGTATATCCTAGCACAGGCACATGAAGATAGAGAAATCAAATGTGCCAAGAATAACAAGCACCCTTTGGTAAGCAAAACGGTTTGAATACAGGACCTGGTTTCAGCAAGGAACAAAAGAAAAATAAACAGATGGGCAGGAAAAAGAGTTAAACATTTCTCATAGGTTTACAGAAGCCTCAGAATTCACATATTACGTTTACCAGGAAGTCTGTTCTCATCCACATTTCGCTACTTGTTAATATTGAATTTAATTGATGGTAAGACAACCCGGGCACTGTCGAACATCCTCCCCCACTCAATCTACAGAGCAATTCACCTGATCCTTTCTCTCCATTCATCACCCTGTGATTCTATCTCCTCCCTTGACCAGACCCCAAAATAAGACTACATGCTTCAGAACACAGTAGAGTAGGTAATTTGGATGGAGCGAAAAGATTTGCAAGAAGGTGTTAAGGCACAAACTGCAACTGGTACACACAATGCTGTAGGTGAGCAGCAGGGCATATGCATGCTGAAAAGGACTATCAACCCTAATGATCCCAGAAAGGGTAAGTGTTCCAACATCACAAGCCTGGAGGTGCTACCAGAGAAAAACGTCCTGTTGATGTTTTAGAAAATAAGTTTGAAAATCCAAGACAAACCTGCATGTTGGTCATCACAGACTACAAGCCCCTAAATGTTACTTCAGCTAAAATCAGACTCACTTAAATGGAAGGGTCAAAGGTCATCGAGTTACAGAAATTCAGAAGAATTCAGGGTAAATATCTTTGGAAACCTGAGGAACTGAGCAGTGCCAAGGAAATGTGAAACTACAGTCCTCCTCTCCTCAAATATTTATTTGGGGTTCCAGTTACTGATCTTTCTTGCTATTTCCTTCAGCAGAGACCTGAAACAGTTCGAACAGGTCTAACAAAACATAAACAGAGAATAGAGAGTATTGGCAGTTAACTAGGGAGAAAGAACAAGGGAAAGCATGTAATCACAGAGTAAGAGAAAAAGCTCAGCTAGCTGGAGCATTCAATACAGCAATTTAATTGTGGGCTCACCCCCATGAAAGAGAGAGAGCAGAATAGCCACCAGCCTGCATTACATGTTTTGATTCACTGACATGCCATGAGGTAAGGAAAAGCAGCAGCACTGCATGAGCGTTCTTCAAAAGCCAATGATGAACATGCATAAAAAATTCCCAACAACAAACATATCTCCAGAATATTAACACTATGTTTTCACAGCAACTGCATTTAAACAGAATACACAAGGATACTTGGCTGAATTGAGTTTTCAAAATTCTAAAAAAACACTACAGAGGAAATGTTTTACGACAGCCATTAAAGGCCTGTGTCAGTATGCTTTATACTCTGTTCCTGCAAGAATCAGGAAATCCCTCTCAAGAATAACTGGGTTTTGCTCAGAGTCCTCTTTTCAGACCAAGCACCACAGTAGAACTGTTATCCTTTCACTTTGCATAGTGATTAAAATGGACTGTAAGGCACAGAGCCAAGTTGAATGCAAACACTTTCCTGCAGCGTCTCAAGGCACAAGGGTTATAAAAATCTCTTCAGTACTGGCAACAGAAGTTAAGAGGTAAAAAATACACACATCTACACCCCCTAGATTTTCCATGTTCAAACAGCAATGATCAGGCTTTAAGTGTTGCCTTCTCCAGGGATATTTAAGTGGATTCAGTTTTCATGTGACAGGTCTTAACAACTTTCTCCTGGGATTTACATTCCCTATCTATTCGCCATTTTGACCAGAAGGATCTAACCTAGTGCTAATGAGACTTTTGTTTTTATTGCTTTAAAACCACAGAGATCACGTCTGAAGACAGTCCCACAAGACGCTCAATTTAGCTGCCTTCCATCAGGTACTGTGCCCCAGTATCCCGCATTTTCAGTTTTGGTTATATCTAACAAAGACTGTATTCATGGCAAAGGCATCAGTTTTGAGTTTTCACATTTCTGCTCCCTTCCAATCTATCCATATGTATCAACCCTCCAGGGAAAAACACTTTCATTTTCTTCCCTTCTGCTTGTTTGTCTCTAAAGGATTTTATAGTTGTTTTGCTGCAGAGATGACCTAGGAGATGATAAGAAGACAAAGCAAATTATTGTTTTAACTGAATAATTCACGAATAGAGCTGATGATCTCTTTCTACATGTTCTGACTAGTTATCTCCCTTCTCCCTATTTTTAATCCTATTTGTTCCTGACTTGATCAGTAGAAAAGTGATGGGGAAAAAAGCAGCTTTCGAAATGCTACCATGATTACAAAAAGCCCCCTAAAATTCAATAGAAACACTCACTCCACATCCTGACTGCTTCTGTCAGCACAAACACATTCACATGTTTTTTTCAGGTATTAAGCAAGAGACTAGCATTTGGTCCTCTCTTCTCCATTACATTTTGTGTGGCTTCTGAAGACTTGATTTATTTTATGCTTTTTTAGTACCCTAAACGATTTAGGAAGCCACAGCCACTGGTAAGTGTCTACTGAAAACAGAATTCATTATCCAACCAAACTCTTAATTGGGCAGGTGAATAAAACATAACTGGGTGCTATTAAATGTTTGCAGATTCCAGGTCATGCTGATTCTGAAACAAAACATTCTCTTGACCATCTCTTAAAAATATCTTCCATAAAAAAGCCTTGAGTGCTACTATTCTCCTCTCTGCCCAAATAATATCTTAGCCCATTATATCTGCCTCACTTCATCTACCCTCACTTACTTGTGTTCCCAAGACCCTTGTTCAGGAAATTATCCCATTTCCTATTCAGGAAAGCACTTGAGCAGATGCCAGATTTGGGGCACACACTTTGATCTTATGGACATCACAAGCAGAAAAAGAAATCAGAGGCATGTACATGTGTGCTGAACTTTAGATGCCTACTGTGCACTAGTCTGAATCTGGACCTCAGCCTGCTGCAAAAATAATGGTTCCCAGTTTCATTCTTCACATCAAGGACTCTGCTAAGTGGAATGGATGGAGGAGTGGTGGGAACACAGATTCTGCAGTCAGCCTTAAAGCAGTTACATCAGTATATGATAGCACATCATAAGTACAACACCTACTTTGAAGACTGACAAAACACATGGTCCTTTCTGCCAGATTTTTAGATGCATTACAACTCCTGAACATTGCAGAGCTTTGCCAAGAGAAGCAGCAGTAGCTTTTACTTCTCTGGGTCTTCCATTATTTATATTAGACAGGTCACGCTGTTAATGTTTTAAATGTTAAAAGCACAATCAAATACTGACTTCAGGCTAGCTGGAAATGTTTTGACGTTAGCAATGAGTAGCCAAGACATTTTTAATTCAGGTTAGAGAAAAGAAAAAGCAAAAATCTCTCTCTTGTACTACCCCTGCACTCTGCCAAGTAGTTAAGTGTGATTGACTTGGCATGCAAACAGATGACCTTCTATTCTATTCAAATTAGTTATTTTAGGTAATTTCTGAAGACTCTTGTCTCTCATTTCAGTATTTCATAATACGATTCATCTTTCCACTTGCTTTTAAGGGAAGACTACAGTAATATCCCTGAAACAGCATTCTGGCAAATGCTCCTTAATTATATAATTCACTAAGTTCAACTCTACTGTTACAATCATTTTCAAGGAAGATGGATATAATACATTATCATTACAGCTACACAATCCTGAGTTGAATTTTCCTTTGCTGAGTTACTGACACTCTAATGCTGAAATTGATCTGTTTTAAAAACCTCATGTGAAAGGTTTTTTAAATACCATACATGCTCAGTCTCTTTATTTTAAATACTTTAGAAATGAGCTGGTGGAAAAAGGGGACTAAAAAAGTCTTATATTCTCTAATCTAGCATTAAGTACATGCTAAAGAACAATAAGCATGTTTCCAAGCAATACCTATGGTGTGGATTTAGATCTGCAAAAAAGCTGCTATTTCATCAAGGTTCCAGGAAACCATTTAAAAAATTTATTTATAAAACAAAATGAAAGATGTTTATTTCCATGTGGGATGCCTCTAGAAAAGCTGGCAAGCAACAAGTTTATTAAAATGACAAGTTCAAGGTACTTTTCTTGTTGACTGTAAATAATCTCCCTGTGAGCCAATTAAGAGTGTGGAGATCAAAGGCCCACGAAGCACTATAAAAGCTGGAATTACAGGGTTAAGGGAAAGCCTCCACAGGCTCCTTCAATACAGATAATTTCCTCTAGGCACCCATTGACTGGGTGAAACAGTGCAGAGAAGCATTTTTTTACTTGCTTTAGAGTGCAGCAAAAACCAACACTCACACTTTAAAGGACACCTAAATAGGCAGCTTGATCTTATGCACAGTCAGGAATTATTTTAGTTGTAAAGACTGATCCAGGTGAGAAGGCTAAAAGGGAGCTGGGATGGATGCACAGGATTACTTATAAAATGGGCTTCTCAGTTGGGAAGTTATTAAATTACAACAGTTTGTCAGTGCATTTCTTCTCCTTAATAGCTTGCCAAGATCATTCCTTTTCAAGGCACTAGTCAGAATAGCTAACAAAGTGTTTCCTAATGCAAGCCTTACTACAATGATGATCTCTGCACACACCGTCTTCAAATTTGAAGAGCGAGTGGGGCTTTACATTGAGTACACAAAGCACTGCCAGCATGTCTTTAGCCAGAACTTAAGAGGCTGAGTTGTAAGTCACACCACTGTTTACTAACCAACATCTGGGCTGCTTGAGTTTCCTTGCAAAGCTACCTTGCTTACTCTCAGTAATGAGCTAAGTAAGTCCTGTTTTAAGACAGAAAATCTTGAATTTTAAGATGGGTCTTCACTACTGTTCCTGCTAAGATGGGGACAGATTCTGAACCTGTCCAGTCTGTCCCCCTTTATTTCACTGCCTTTCCCTGCCCCTTATATTTATTACAGGGTTGGAGTGCAAGACAAGCTTTCATTATTTGTTGTGACTGATAAGACCATCAGAATGCTCATTGTGCATAGCCTTCAGTTCACACAGTAAAGGCAAAATTTCATTTAAAGACACCTAGAGCACCAGATGGAGCCCTTACAGTAAGAAAGTGTAACAAGCTCTTTCACAGGCACAATTGTATCCAAAGCTCCAGCCCACAGATGGAAATCCTTCTTCCCTGTCTACATGCTCTCCCCATTGGGCACTTTCACTATGGACAAAAATCACATTCCCATATCCACCTTTAGGGCTACTCCCCCTGCAGCAGCTTTGGAGGAAGCCTGGAAGAGTCCTCCAGGTGTGCGGCAGCCCTTGCTGGGCACCTTGCTAACTGTCAGTGGAGCACTGTGCCCAAAATCCTGATCTGCAGCTGAGCAACCTTGCTCCATGTACAGAAAGTGGCAGAGCCTTGCCTGTGTGGCCCTGGGCTGGAAGTAACACAACGGGGAACAGCTCAGGCACAGTACTGGGATGTCTAGAGTCACGCAGCTGGTGGGTGGTGTGGTCCTGAGATGGGCTAACATTAACCCTGGAGCTTTGGCACTGTGCTTTGTGGCATGGTATTTGCTGTGCGACAACCCAGGGGAAGCAACGCAATCAAAAGCAAGCTCCCCTTGCCATGACCCTCCCAACAGTGCTGTGGCTTCTGCTGATTCTGCTACATATCACAGAATCACAGAATATGCTGAGTGTGAAGGCACCCACAAGGGTTCAACTTCTGGCCCTGCACAGCATCATCCCCAGGAGTCACACCATGTGCCTGAGAGCATTGTCCAAACGCTTCTTGAACTCTGTCAGGCTGGTGCTGTGACCACTTCTCTGTGGAGCCTGTTCCAGTGCCCAACCACCCTCTGGGTGGAGAACCTCTTTCTAATATCCAACCTAAACCTCCCTGACACAGCTTCAGGCCATTCACTCAGGTCCTGTCACTGGTCACCACAGATGAGAGATCAGTGTCTACCCCTCCTCCTCCCCTCATGAGGAAGTTGTAACTGCAGTGAGGTCTCCCCTCAGTCTCCTCCAGGCTGAACAGACCAAGTGACTTCAGCTGCTCCTCACACGGCTTCCCCTGAAAGGCCCTTCACCGTCCTCACTGCCTTCCTTTGGACACTCTCTAATAGTTTAATGTCTTTCTCATATTGTGGCACCCAAAACTGCCCCCAGCACTCGAGGTGAGGCTGCCCCAGTGCAGAGCAGAGCAGGACAATCCCCTCCCTTGCCCGGCTGGCGATGCTGTGCCTGATGCCCCCCAGGACAGGGCTGGCCCTCCTGGCTGCCAGGGCACTGCTGACTCATGTTCAGCTTGCCACTGACCAGGACCCCCAGGTCCCTTTCCATGGCACTGCTCTCCAGCCTCTCATTCCCCAGTCTGTCCACACATCCAGGGTTGCCCCATCCCAGGTGCAGAATCCGGCACTTTCCCTTGTTGAACTTCATATGGTTGGTGATTGCCCAGACCCCTGATTTGTTGAGGAGTCAAAGCAGGGCCTCCCTGCCCTCGAGGGAGTCACCAGCTCCTCCCAGTTCTGTATCATCTGCAAACATGCTTAGTATCCCTTCCTGTCCTGTGTCCAACAACCTGGTGTGGAAGGAGCCACAGAAACACAAGAGCAATGTAATCGAGCCTGAAGGAAAGACGAAAATTCAACCAAAGCTTGTCTTCTGCAAAAACATGCAGAGATTAGACAGTCAACTGAAACTGGAAGTAGCTCAAAAGGATTGAGTGGTCAAACTAGAAACATGCATGGACTTGCCGAGAATGGGACTCAAATCCACTGTGAGGTTTCAAAAGGAAGAATTAGGTACAAACAGATCACAAAGTAACAGTGATGCTTGAGCAGAAAACTGAAACCAGGGACGCTGGAAAACTGTGTTTATATTTGGGAAATGTAGGTTTAGTAGTCTGCTCTTTTGTCTGATCACATGAAGTCAAGCTTCTTCATGCCTCAGTTCATTATCTATAAAAGCGGGATAATTTCAGAAGTCTAGAGAGCATTTCTTTCCCTCACAGTGTTGTTGTGAGGATTCATGGATTGAAGATTTGGAGGTACTCCAGTATCACCAAAATGGATCTATTACATATGCTAGACTGAAATGGAAAAATGAGGGAGGAATAATCAGTATTCCTTATATCAATGAAAACACAAGTAGAAGATTAGAGCAAACCAGCTATTGTAACAGAGTACCTGTACTAAACTCCGGAAACTATACAAATATATAACCCATTCTTAGTTTGCATAAATCTGTATCACACAGACATGAGAAATGTAAAAGAGGAAACATTTCTGCATTGTATGTAAAACTGTCACCAGCCAAACTCATGAGAACCTAAAGCCACTACGTCTGAGATGCAACTAAATACCCTGAACAAAGTTCCAGGAAGAAAATGCTACTGGTGGTTAACGCTGTTGTTTTTTGAATTACCCATGGGTAACAGAATTAATCAGGAAATGTGCTATCTGCAAGTTTGTTTTTGAAATTATTTTTTCTCAAATTACCCTTATGTATTTGAGATGTGTACAAAGCCAAGCCTGCAGCTGCCTAGTAAACTCAAACCTGTACTTCAGAATGTGTAAGACCTTCTCAAAGACAGACAGATGTCAGACAAACCTCCCTGACTTCAGAAACGCAGAGCCAGTCTTCCCATCATCACCCCTTCTACTATAATCCACCAGGTACAGTGTCTTTTATTGCTTTGTGCTATGCAGTGTTTGCACTTAAAGCACTACATAAATATGAAAAACAAACACGGTCTGTGCTTATCTGATTAAAATCCAATGTAAATTACATGCAAAATAGGTGCAGCCCACTGGTTCATGGCAAACTGCCAGTAAAAACCTTCTGTGGCTAAAGGATGTTTACCACTGCTTTAGGACTTCATCTATCTGCTATACTTTTACTTCTCTCTTATTATTTTACTGCTCCCTGTTACTGAATGTTCTTTCCAATATCCACTCTTATTCCTAACTTAGCCAACTTAGAACTCCCATTGAGTACTATCTGACACCAGACAGTGCAAAAAAATGTTGCCCCACGACGCATAATCACTTTGTGACTTGAGTGAGTCTAATTCAATCTCAGCCTATGTAGTACACCACTTCCCTCTCCCCTTGCTTCATTCAAAACTCCTGTTACTTCAACGCAAATTCATTCCAGAGGCACTTTCCTGCTTCTGGGTCTCAGCTCTCTGAAACTCCAGGTAAAGCACAACTTGAGGCCCTTCTGCAAGCAAAGCAAATTAGCCTAACAAGCTAACTCTGTGTAAATAAGTAAAGGGAAAAGTACATTTCACATGAAAACACAAACCTATCCAAGCCTTATTAAAATGTAAGGCAATGCCGCAGAACATTCACAAGTTAGTTTTTATGAATTCTCACACAATTTACATGATCCAAAACTGGGTTTCCCAAATGATGGTCAAACATGATTATAGAATATATTTGTTTTGTTTGGGCTTTATAGTCCCTGGTTTTCAACAAGTCTTCATTTTACCTCCAATCAAGGTTGAAATTTGCTATCATAATACCTTTAGCCCCCTTTAGAATTGTTATGGGTATTTCCCAAAGTGAAAAGAACTGCGGATTCATCATGCACAAACAGATATGTACAGTAACACCACTCCCAGTATGTTTGCTAGAAATAGCTTGGTATTTCTACCCTTTGTTTTGATGTTTGTAGGATTAGTAATAAAATCAGGCCTGATCCCACAGTATTTAACATCTGGGCAAAACACTTCTTGCTGATGTCGACAGCACTATGGTTTGACCAACAAACACACTGCATGTTACAAGAAACTTCAGCAGTGACAGCAGTAAAAGGCAATTTCTTCCTTATCTCTTTTTGTGTTTCCCTTCTTTTCTTATTGTGATGAGAGCAGGAGCAATACAGCAACCATAACAAAGGGGAATAATGAAAGCACTCACAGATAATTACTCAAAATGGGTCCATAAATACCATGATTACCTGGCTACTATGGTGTTTGATTTTAGGACAACTTGAAGATCCATGAAGGCAGGTGACAAAAAATACCTGTGTATCACAACTTTGGTACCCCAAAACCCTGTGGCTACCTCAGATAACATTAGGTGCACATGCTACAGCAGGGGCAAGGAATACTTTTGTATGCCTTCAGACAGCAATACTAAATAGTGTCTTTTTCTTTCACTGCAGTGGTGTCTTCACCCCTGTGAACTTTATTTGCCATTTTCCAGCTGACCTGCACAACACCCTGAAGCTGATTGCAACAAGGAAATTACAGTCAGAATAACAAACACAAAGCATCTCTTCTGCCAAGTGGCAAGACCTTCCAGATCTTACGCTAACTTCCTCCACAACCAGCCAACATAACCATATTTCACAACACATTAGATGCATTAAAGGTCCCAAGTAAACAATGCTCAGGACCAAAACTCAAGTGCTGGAGATGGCTGGAGTAAACTTGCAGCTCCTCTAGGGCCAAAACTGCTTTTACAGCAAAGATATCCTAATGTGATGCTATTCTTCTGCCTCTATTCTCTGCCATCTCTCAAGAAAGACTTGAAAAGAAGGACAGCTAGAAAACTATGAGTCAGACAGAGGTAAAAAGGTTAGTCTCTGGGACCCAGAAACCACAAGGATAGGCATCTCAGACATGTATTTTTAAATGCTTTCTTTCTGTCTCCTTTCTCTCTTCCTGAAGGACTAAATGTAAAATGAAATCATCTTACAGAAGGACAGCCGCTTCCCCCCTGTGCTCAATCATTCCAGTCACACTATGTTGTCCAGTAACCTGCATTGATAATTCCTCATGAATAAAATGCCAACATTATCATCTACAGTTATGTTGTTGACATGCATTTGCTATTTCACTAAAAATACCATTAATTTTCTGGCTTCACAACAGCTGAGCTACTCCCCATTTGAATATACAAAAGAGTATTTTGTTTAAACCAAATTAAAAGCGTTCCAGTAAATGACTTCAATTTTGCTGGCTATACTACTTAGTGTATACTGTTCTATTTAAGCCTCTCTTTTCTCATCTCTACCCCTTCTACACCCCTGTCCTTTTCCCTCTGGTTTGTTTTTTTCTTTCCTCCCCTTCCCTTTATATACTTAATCCTTTCATTTCAGGAACTGGATTTGCCCAGCAAGACATCCACAGTCAGAGAGAGCTTCAAAAATGTAGTGCCAAAGAGTTAAGACAATGGTGAAATTGCCCCTGCTCTGTTTTTATTCACCTGTTTGCCAAAACATATTTAGCAGTAAGGAAAGAAAGGGAAAGGGGAGGGAAAAACACATAAATGCTGAATACACCTTCCTTTTCCCATCCAGAAAAGTGCCGACATTCCCCGTTTAAGCTGGAATGAAAACCACCATTTCTGCCAAGCCCTCCTGGCATCTCACCACTTTATTTGTTCCCATTTGTATCTAATGCTTTTGTCAACAGTTCAACAAAAGTCAAAGCAAACAACCCACTACAAACACTGAGGGTAACAGCAACAAGCATGAATCCTTCACAATTATCCAGCCCAGCTGCTCACTGCCTGTCCAGACTGCTTTCATTTACAACAGTGTCAACAAAAGGCCGAAACCCAATAACTAGGTGGGTCAATACTACCACTGTAAAGCCTCCAGAGAAGAAAATGCTGTTCTGCTGCTTAACTGCTTCAGCAAACATGCAGAATAATTCAGTTAGATAGACAAGTGCTTGCCTAATCATTCGTTGTGTGAATTATTCAAGACTTTCCCTTCAAACTACTAAACGATGGCTCTTCAAATATTTCCAAGGAACCAGCAGATGTCCTACAGGAGAAAAGGGAACATTAGGCACATTCTGAAGTAAGAGAGGGCAATTGGTAACCTGTGATCTTGAAAAGCACTAATGTTTAGAAGATTAATGCCTTCTTACACCTTGCTTCTGGTACAGAGCACACAGCTTTTCACACACAAGTGTTAGGCACGCACCAGTTTACTAGCTGCTTGATCTCTGTACAGCATAATCAAGGCTGCTGCCTACAATTTTTCTTCCTTTTTTTCATGTGAATTGTAAAAGAGGTCTCTCCAGAGAGTATGTAAAGTGTAGGTAAAAATAAGCACAGTAGTTAGTCAGGTGGATGCAGAGAGGAAACATGCATTTATTTCCACATATCTCTCTTCCTCCACTGCCCCCCATGTTCATTAGACACAAGGCAAATGCTCACTCCCCTTCCTCCAGAGGTTTCACATAGGTTCATGTTACAGCTTCAAAGAGCAGGGCAAAGTAGTCTTACTGCATAGAACCCAGAGCTAAGCATTACATGTTTTACTTCAATTGCCTCTCTAGTATGGGAAACAGCTACCTCCAGATGTCTGCTTCCCTGATTTTGTTGGCTTTTGTCACAATCACATCATTACATTAACATATTATTTTTAAACTTTTAGCAAACTTTAGGAAAATGGGCAAATTAGGTAACAAATGGTGCTTGTTTTGATTTAATCTCATTATTGGCAAGAAGAACCCTGGATATGAACAAATGTTTTTCCTAGGACCAGTTTACATATACATCACAGTGCAGTGTTGGACGGATATGTATCTTGAGCCAGAATACAATATCAAATACACTTATGAATATTTTATTTTTGACATCTACAGTAACAGTTGCACACGCTGAGTAACTAGTATTCCAGAGAGGACTCCTGGCAGTTTCAAGACTTAGAAAAATTCTGTCTGTATGTCAAATTAAAGAACATATTTTTGTTTTTATAATTAGAATCTGCAACATATTTTGTTTGCAAAACATGCGGCTTTGCAGTGATTGCACTGTAGCAATCTCTGATGTTGTGTGTTGTCAACATGAGAGACTTCTTCCATCAAATAAAGTTTTCTTCCTCTTTCTGTCCAAAACAATCATGAAACACTTGTCTACTGAACAGCAGCAGCTCCATCATGCTGTGATCGCCACAGCTGTTAGTAACCACTACTTCCCACACTACTTGGTGGGAAACTTCTGTTACATTTACTATTAGAAATCAGGTTATTGCTATTTGCAACACTAAGTTTGTTCATTAGTATTAGCAGGACTGTTGCAGTCATTCGCAAGATTTGTAAAATTGTTTAAGGTCCAGGGAGAGCAACGGCACAAGAGAGCTACTGTAGCACAGAAAACACTCGGTATCAAAAGAGTAGCAGCTTGTGCAGATTAACTGGGAACAACCTCTGATACACTAGAAACAGTCTGATGCTAGATACTCTAGAAAGAACAGGGAAGAGAGATAACATCACAATTTTTGATGGTGTCTCCTCTTCCTCATCCAGCAGAACAGGAAGAGTAGAAAAATGGCACCCCCAGCCTTTGCCACAGCTGAAGATAACGTTGTTACCAGAAAATCTTCACAAAGCACACCAGAGTCCTACAGGTCTGGTAAATAACTTTATTGCTTTCAAACACCTGCAGTGTGATACAAAGCTTTTAGGCTACCTAGATGGTGAGCACACGGTGCTTTTTCTAAAGGCACCAAACTGACCCTGCACAGGTGCTGCTATGCTTAAGGTGCGGTGCCTTTGCTACTCTCATGTCAATTACGCACGCTGACAGGCACTCAGAAAGATACTGTACTCCAAGGGAATGGCAGAAAGAGGTTTCTCTAACCCCACAACGTTTACTTTAATTGATTTTAAAGGGATTATTTTAAAATTATTCAGACACTGAATTCTTCTCATAAATTGCAGTATGGGACAGTAAGGCTCATTACAAAAGAGTATTTGCAGGTCATGGCACGAAACTTTTCTCAAAGCAGGGAAAGAAAAGCAAAATATTAATTTCTTCAAGGGCCAAAATAAATAGCAGTTTGCTATTTTTAAAAGAAATGCAGAGGTGGGACAGAAGCATAGCATCAACAGATATAGCTTCAACAAACGTATCAGGGAGAAAGGAGAAATATAAACACACAGGTACAATTACTATAAGCCAGATACAATGATTTCCTAATGCCTGGTGGTGTAAGATCACAAGGCAAAGCTTTATGTTATTTAGGTCAGCACTGGCTTTTCAACTCAATGCAACTAGTGATTTCTATACAGTCTGTCCACTTTGTTAATATGAAAAAAAGAGCAACAGACTCAGAAATATGTTGCTGCAGCTGAAGAGTTTTATCTTGTGTGTGGTCTGTGCCAAACACAAACTACACACCACTTCTGCACTGCACCTCTGCAGAACATGCCTGTCTGACAAAGCAGGACCCTGCCAGCAAAATCAGGGTTACTATTTCTTTTGATCTGTAAAGATTAATATAGCAAAGAAAATACTGTATGCCCTCTTTCAAACAATCCAGTGGGGCTTGAAATATGCCAGCTTCTCTCTATGGAGAATCTATGATAGCTCACCCAGTGAATGGAAAAAGGAACAAACCTTGTTGAATCTTTTCCTTCTCTCAGCCCTCCACCCCACTTACTCATAAGTATGCATTAAGAACACTCCCACAGCTGCATTCACTGCCTCTTGAGTGGCAGAAACAGGGGTGCAGCTGTGCCTGCTAACATTCGTATGCAAACAAGTAGCACTGCTACACCTCACTTAAAAGCTCCTCGGTACTCTTTGATAAGTTTGCAGATCAAAAAGAAGTGATACAGAGCAATCTGCTGTCCTTTTAATGCAATTAGCAGATTAAAGTGGCATTTCACTTCCAATACTTCATTAAAACACTGATTGCATCCAGCAATTGCTGGTGATACAGCATTCACAGTGTCCCCCCTACAGTCCTCCCTGAGATTTGGAGAGTTGGGGCAAGCCCTAAGCTGGCAGCCAGTGGTCAGAGCCAGCAGCCAGCACAACTTCAAGAGCAAGACACAAAACCTGCACCATGGAGTACTGCAGCAGGGATGAGGGTGGCAGAAGGCAAGGGGAGAGAACATCTGGCACCTTCCAATGCACTGACAGGAAGTCAATAACCCCCATGCTAGTGGTCTCTGTAATTCCTTCAGGAGGCAGTGGAAAATACCATCCCCAGGATTTGCATGTCTTAAGCACAGTTGTGTCTGGGCCTCCTGCTGGGTCAGCTGTCACATTTCTGATTTTTGCTACATGTCTCCATTTTACAATTTGTGTGAGACCTTCTCAAGTTCTGTTTCTACTACAGTCTTGTGAGAGTGAAGCACGCAAGTGGTGAAGTCCTGTAAAAATGCTATGAGGACACAAGAGTTTATTTCAGTTTTCATTTTAGATTATTTTTTCATGGAAGACCGATGAGCCAAACAATACCTCATCTTAGGAGAATATTTTTTTAATTTATTCCCCCCATGCATCCAAAAGCAAGCTAACAGCATCCCAGCAGAAGTGACTCAAGCTGAATCCTTTCAATCCCTTCATTGTGGGAAGTGCTGCTGGGGAAAGACCTGGCTTCACCCCCTCTGCCAGGAGCTTGGGGCATCCCTGGGGTACCCTCCAGCTCTGGCCCTGCTGCTACCAGCCAGCGCAGCCCCACCGGTGCCAAGAAAAGAACAAACTAAAAAAGATTAATTCGCAGATGTTCATGCATTTCACACACAGGGTGCCCTGTGGTCCGTTGCCAGGGCAACGGGAGACCACCAGCGCGCGCTTTATTGGCTTTATGAAGTGCGTCTCGGGGGCTATAGTCCGAGAAATGCTGCATGATAATCTTCAGGCTTTTCAGAAGCCTTGTTTTGTGTTTATCCACATTTAACCCTCTGAGTGTTATTAAGAGCATCACTATGTCTGGCATGCTGAGGAAAGTAGAGACAGGATGGAGGGAGACACACACATGGTCTCCGCTTCCAGCCTAGAAATCCTGGAAGGCACGTCCTCAGCACCTGCTCCCACATGCCCTGCACTGAAGTTTTCACCCACCGCCTGCAGGTAAGCTGGCAGGTAAGCTGTTGTAGCACAGACCTCAGTACAGCCATGTCTGGGGACAAAACTGACACCAGAAAGCGCAAATACAATCAAAGTGTCACACCAGACTAACAGACAAGTGGCAGCAAGCACGTTTTCTCAGGAACGTCCAAAGAAGATTAAAAAGAATCAAAAGCGTCCCACCAACTTTCCAGACACATTATGCAAAAAACCACACTTTTATTTGGAACCCCAATATGTCACACCAGCAAACCACCCATGCCAAAACCTTTACCAAAATTTATAAATTCACATAAAGAACTTCCCCATCTCTCCTCACTCCAGGCCGGTGTCAGGCATCTCCTCTAGCTGTCCTCTCACCAGCCAAGGCAGGGATGCAGACAGGGGGACAGGAGGGAACAGGGGTTAAAATCACAAATGACACAACACCCCAAGCAGCAGCAGCCACCACTGACATCAAGCGCTAATCCAGCAGGAGAAGAGAGGGAGAAAGCGAGGGTGGCAGAAGGGATCAGTAGAAGAAACGGCTTGCATTCAGACTTGCAGGAGAAAGAGCATGCAGAGACAATAATTTCCTGGGAAAAGCTAAAGCCTAACGAGAATTTACTCTGCCTCCTTTATTCAGACAACCAACTCTTTTGTGGCAGGGGCTTCCTGACTGACAGGAACCCAGGGCTCTTTAATAGGATTTCCATATTATTTCCAACACCTGCCTATAAGTTATTTGTTTACATTGAAGAAGGCAAGATTCTCAAATCAGACATCTGCTTCTGGTTCAGGCATATTTTAGGAAACCATCTAGAAAGAAGCTTTGTTGCTATGGAGACATTTTTATTTTCTTCCCTTAGTTGGATGAAAAACATTAGCATTTCCAATTTTTTGTTCTTCAAAAGGCCAAATGTCGCTTAAGAAAAGACAGAACTTTTCAAATTGCTATGCAGAATAGGCTAATCGAGCTTTAGATATTTAATTAATTATTCAACTCAATTAGAGCTGTACCAAAGAGAGGCAGGAAACAGTGCAACTTTCCTGCACGCTTCCCTCAATGGCCAATTCCTGCTGGCCGGTCTAATTGCTTCTTCCTTCAAAGCACAGCTAAAACTTTGTAATTCATGTTGCACTCAACAATCTTGCATAACAACTTGCAAATCAGCCAGACTACTCATTTCCCTCAACTTCTTCTAAAATCAACTTAATCATCCTGGACTAGGAATGTGCTTCTTTCCCAGTGCCAGAAAAGAGATAAGAAGAGCAATACAAATATTAATATACTACTAGCATTCAGTGACTTCACCCATATGACAGAAACTTCCAACAAAAGTCATACATGTTGCTGAATCCAGAAGGTACACTCCTTCCCTCCCTTTAGCAGATAATCTGCATGCCCAAGGAACCCATCGATTCATATAAAAATAAGGGATGTTTGAAGTTACTTTGGACCTAAGGGTTTTAAAGACAAATTCAAAATGTTAAGTGCTAAAAAAATAAAAAAAAAAAAGAAGAAGGAAAAAAAAAATAAGAAAAAAAACACAGCACCAACAGAAATCTGTAAGGCAAAAACTTAGTCCATGTCCCGCTTCAACAAAAATTGATACTCATTATTTTCCCCCATGACATTGACAAACATCTGTGTAACTTGACCTGCAAATGTGTTCCTCATTCCAACTCATCCATCATGAGAAAACTAGCGTAAGTCATAAATTCCAGCATCCAAACTATGATTTTAATTGCATGCTTACAACGAGGAGAACTTCAAAAGATAGAATAAACAAATTAATTTCCTCCCTTTACTTCTTTTCCCCCAGCTATTATATTGTCAAAGCCTTTGCGCTGGAGACCTTTCCACCCACCTCCTCATCCCAGCAAACTTCCTCTTCCTACTCTATGATGTGAAATCATAATCTTGTGTTATCAACATCACAGTCTGCTGCCATGGAAGTAATTAGACATGACTGCTCAGGTTAGAAATTACAGCTCATGTATGTATTTGCCTTCTGGGTGAAGAGAGCATCTGGAGAGAGAATATTTGAGTTACCCTATATCACCAAGTGGCAATATAAAAGTTTGACAGTGGGATGCACTACGGGAATTTGACCAAATGTGTGCATACCACCGAGTAAGTCACCTGTGCTAATGTGCAAAAAGATGTAAGATGAGAGGACAGTGTGCCATTAATAGACAGAATTAGGTACAATGCTATTGGGTAAAAGAGGTGAAGCCATCAAAACTGGCAGAATTCTTTGATACCAGAGTATATGCTGTTACTTTCATATGAATATGAATACTCTACACTAAATTAAACTTCCCAGATGACCTCATGAAAAAGACTAAAGACATGACACTGCATGAATGAAAGAAATTTAAAACTCAGTTGGGGTGGGGGGGGAGAAAAGAAGAAGAAAACACAGCAGGGAGATATATACCTGAGGTTCAATTTCATGTTCCAGAAGTCTGTTAAAAACCACAGGGCTTGAATGACGTACTACAAGTTTAGCCATGAAAAGGTTATCAAGAAAAAAAAGCAGTGCCAAAAAATCAGCTCCATAAGATAGACTGAGACAACAAACAGGACCCTGCTAATTAATATTTGTTCTGCTTCAGCAGACAGTTACTGGACGAGACTGCAACAAACAAGCATGTCTCACCCAATCACATCATTAATCCGCTCACGTTCACCACCTGAGGACCAGCTATGCCCCACAGATATTTATTCATCTGTTCCACAAACAAACAATTACAACACATTTTCTGGAATTAGGGCACCTGTTACATTCGGCACAGCTTACACGCCCAGAGGCAGATATCAATTAATACTGAAAAAATTACTGTATCAGAAGCCAACAGAAGTTATTCATTATTATTTGGTAATGCTACCCCCAAAACACCCACAAAGATCAAAAACACAACTCTTGCAGAGCAGTGTAGTTCAAACACGCTCTGTTTAAAACTACCACTTGATCATAACAGAAAGCAAAATACACACAATGCTTCATTCCTGAACGGCAGAAGGTACTAACAGAATCCATGACGTGAGTCTGAAATGTCTGGATTTTAACAAGCCTGTGAAGTGCTTTTTAGCTGAATGGTGATTAATTGGCCAAATAACAAAACGATCAGGAAATAAACTCCGCACATTTCCTTAAGTTTGTAACAGGTACTAAATTTTTTAGGCTTGTTTAATGCACACTGAATGCAGAGACATTCGGCAGGACACTCATGCTGCTAGAGGAAGTCACATTTAAAAGAAACCTGATAAGTAGGACAAAGTCCACAGAATACATCACAGCAGTTTATGTGGTGTTCCTCTATCAGCAGAAGAACAAAGTCAGCAACATAATTACATTTGGTAATATCCAGAAGTCTTATGTTGTATGTTGGGCATTTTTATTTTAAACTAACTTGTACTTTCCAGAAGTACATTCACACAACTCCTCCAAGCATCAGGTTACTCACAGATTCGGGAGTAAGCAGCTTGCTCTTACTTACAACTAAATGAAAAGAGGCCTAAAGTATTGCCCACGTGTAATTATTAGCTTTCACACAGATTAAGGCAGAAGTAATTTTATTTCTAAATTCAACTCAATTTTCCCCCACAGACTTCTTCCAATTCACCAGCATGTTGGCCAGTAATCCACCCCAAAGCTGCATTTGATGCATTATTTCAGATCTTTTCTTCTAAAACTCTTTTCTTCCCCCAGAAGAATCTCAAACTAGGTGTTTTATTTCTGTCACAAGACTGCAATTTTCAATTATTGGCACATGTTGCTGCTGAAACAGATCAAAATGAAAAAAGTTTTCATCACCTTGGCAAATCTTACTATAGGCATAGTCTCTGCACCAAATAATTTGAAAATCAGATGAAGAAAAAAAACCTCAACAACCAAAAAACAACAGAAGCAAACAAACCCCAAAAGAAAGGCAATGCACAATAGGCATATAAAGAACAAGAGATCTATATTAGAAGTGATAAAAAGTTACACATGTTGGATCCCGTGCACAAATTCACATGTTTCAGAAGACTCTGAGATTCTTGAACAATCTGCTCAGGGACATCCAGACTACCTCTGGCAGGCCCCCAGCCAGCATCTGGAAGCTCCTTCATTCCATTTGCTGCACTGAGAATCATGGGAAGAGAGTGCTAGCACTAGACTGCTTTCTGTCAGGTGGAGCTTTTGTATACGAGATGTTTCCATAGCTTCTTCAAAGTGAATGTGTTGGAGAAGGAACTTTGTTAGGCACCAGAGAAAATTTTGCCACGTTTGTCCTAGAGATGATACCAGGGCTGGAAAGAAGGACATGCCTCCTGCACCAAGAGTTCTCACAGGAGGTGGAAAAAAACCTGTGCAGTGCAATTAGCAAGGAAGAATCCACTTAAAACAATAATCCTTTTTTTATTTTCTTTGTTTTCTTGTCTAAAAAAAGAAGTTTTACGGCTTTGAAAAGGAGACACACCAAAGTCCTCTGTGGAAAGCTGTTTGGCTAACTGCAGAGCTGTTTGTCTTTCTGTCTAAACACATTACATTCCCTCAGAGCCCTTAAGCCAGGGCTGCACTTTGAGCACAGCCCTGGCGCATGCCACCCTTCCCTTCCCTTTGTCTGCTCCACAGCCTTGCCACTGCACAAAGAGCACTCCCATGACCCAGTTTACTGCATTTAGAATTTTCCCACACTTCAAACTTTGCAAAGAATTTGGAGGACTGAATCCAAGAAGAAATCAAAGAGCTCCCAAAGCTGCCCTTCTCCACAGAGCTTGCTGTGCCAATGCTGATCTATTATTTAGCAACAGCTCCTGGACAATCTCATGTTACTTGAAGGTGACTACTCAGTTTCAGCAGTGAACTACTCACTCCAGGGAGGTGCTGCTGAGGACATGAGCCCAGTCTGGCTTATCAGGCATAATACCTCCGGTCTGAAAGAGTGATGCAAGCTGCCTTTTCCCCAGCCTGAACTAAGAGGAGAGTCAGGACCAGCACAGCTAGAGACAGGAAGTTTCAGTGAGAAAACTGCTCAGTAAATCCCAAGCACTGGAAGTAGTGGCAAGAAACGGGTCATTTCAGCCAAATTCCTTTCTTTGTAGAAATGGGTAGTGCACCTTCGTTATCTGAATTGCACACTAAAGCGTAAATTTACACTTCATGAGCTATTTTAAAATCCGCCCTGCTTAATAATCTATATCAGCAAGAAAACACTTTAAAGTGTCTCTCACAATTAAACCCAGGCACAACCTTATATAAATCAAAATTTTGCTACCATACCAAAATGTTACACTGGGGCTGTATAACATTGCCCATATCCTCATTACATGCTACACTAATTACTACCAGCAGATTCAGAATTTTCTGCACATTAGAGGCTTTTAGAGGAGCTATAAAAAATTTCAGGCATCATTAATTTAAATTTGTATTGAAATTTCCTTTTGACAGATGGCCAAAAATTACTTACTATTTAGAGTACCAGAGCCTGCCTGTTTGCACATTGGAAGAGGAAAGGGAAAAATTAAAAGGAAGAAGGAAATTTATGTCACGTTCATTACCTGTTATATGTTAAGGAGCGTTATCCTGCATGAATAAATTATTTCATATAAGCACACAGTCTCCAGCTGGTTCTGGCTGACAAAAACTGTCTCAAGTCACACAGCAGACAATCATATAAAGCCTCTCTTAACTGGGAACCACTTAAGGGAGGAGGGATCGATTGAACAAGCGACTAACTGCTACTCTGGGCATCGCTGAAAACATTTAAGGAAATTAGCAAACTATTTCACCTTGCAAAGCTGGCAGTAAGCCCCATAATGCTGACACACAAGCCAATTCACAACCTGAGCACCATGCAAGACAAACATCTACTTCTCATTTCAAAATAAACTGCACAAAGTAGACACCCATCTCTCCTTCTGGAAGCTGTGTGAGTAACAGCACTTTTGAATCAATCCTAGACAACACCAGCCTTTTCAGTACAAACGCTCCCCCTAACACACATGCCAGCATAAACACCACAAATGTTACAGAAACATGAGTAACATGTATTGTTTAGAAACAATGAATGGCACGTATTAGCAGCTCTCCTCATTTCTTGAATGAAATCATCATGGTTCCAACTGTATAGGTAAGCAAACTCACTCAAGAAACCAGGTGGGTTTGTACTCTCACATTTAGGTATCTGCTCTGCTTGTATTTGTTAGTTTGAGCGCAGGAAAAAGGAAAATGGACTGAACTTATCTGTTCACAGTGAGGAGTCGGTGTTCTAGGGAAATCATCATTAATGTGTGCTCCAGCCTTGTCGCTTGAAGCAGTAATAGCAGTTTCCAGCCCTCATGACAAAGAGGCTGAGTGGGAAATCTAGACTGGATGTTAGGAAAAAGTATTTTACTGAAAGAGTGATAAAGTTCTGGAATCGTCTGCCTGGGGAAGTGGAGGAGTCACCGTCCATGGATGTGTTTAAAAAAAGACCGGATGTGGCACTCAGTGCCAACGTTTAGTTGAGGTGGTGTTAGGGCATGGGTTGGACTCAGTGATCTTGAAGGTCTCTTCCAACCTGGTGATTCTGTGAAATCCAACACACTGTTGTCTTATGTCAGCAGATAGACAGCTTCAGTGCCTTTGCTGCTCACCGTGAAAACTGACAGCTCCTGTCAGCTCCTGGCTGTTATGCAGAGCCATGTGGGTAACAGCAAAACTGACAACTATTGGCTTGTGGCAGAATGGGTGTGCTGGGACAGGCTGTGGGACACGTGCCCACCTGCAGTTGCCAAAGAAGTAAAGGCATGGCCCCTAGTGTCAGCCCTGGCTGAACAGGTCTCAGGTGGGGACAAAGCCTATGCCCAGAACCATGCTCCTCCCATCACCATCAAAGGCACACGGGTAGTTTCTGCCTGACAAGATCCTGCTAATTTTGTCTAATGCACCCTAGACTCCTTCGGTGAACATCTCTTACACCACTTCCCCAACCCCAAGGATATATTGTATCTTCCTAAAAAAAAGCACCAGTGGAAACTTGACAAACTGTTTCTAAGTGCTCAATAAGGCTGGGTTAGGTCTTGCCATTTCTAAGAGAAGCGTATCTCTCATTTGACATTCAGCAGCACCTAATAAGGCTTGATCTTGTGTTTCTGAAAACTGTGCAAACTAGGAGAGCAGACCCATCAAGGAAGAGAAAAGGGCTAAGACACATCACCCCACCTGCAGCATTAAAGCCCCAGGAGTCCCTGAGAGAGTCTGGTGGCTCTCAGTATGGAAAAGCATCACATAGCACTGAGTCATACTTGTATCTATTACTGAATGCTCAAAATTATCCAAGTTACAAGGTGTGTTATTACATCTACTTATGAATACTACCTTACCCGGGATACAGGTATGCTGCTGAGTCACTCAGAACCTGAAAATTAATTTTTGGAAAAGGAATGCAGAATCCTCAGTGCAAGCTTCAGTACCACATTCATCAGGGTAGAGGAAGGGCAGCTCACTCCTCTCAACTACAGGACAGTAGGCAGCACCCCACCTCTCCCCTGTGAGCGACAGAGCTCTCCTTCCTCAACCGCATTACATATCAGAATTACAATTTACAGCCTGCAAATGACTTAAGACTACTGGCTTATTCCTTCTGTCTCAAAAGCTTGCACTCAGACCCTGGGCAGACCTTTCTTTCTATCCAAGAACAGCCTCAGTGCTGTTCCAGCAAACTCACTGGTTGGCATGTTGCTTGCAATCCCAGCTGCCCCACTACCAGCCACTGCCTAAATGTGACACACAGGCTGTGCAGAATGCTGCCAATCAACACAAGCATCACAACCCAGTTCCACTTTGTGACTTTTTCCACCACCCTGTGCCGCACCTCAGAAAAATGCAGTGTTCACGCAGCTCTGTCGAGCTACCTTTTACACCTACGAAATGGAATCCTACCTTGATGGAGTCTCTGTCTGCATGCAGAGCAGCCCCCGTGCGTAAGGAGGGGGAGAGATGGTGGCAGGGGATGGGCATGTGGGGGAAGAGAGAAAGAGAAAAGTACTAGTTAGTTTACATAAAATTATACATTTATCATACTCCGAAGAAAGAATCCTGATGTCTGTTAAATAATAAATTGCACAGATGTTAAGTTTTCTGTACAGTTAATTATTAATGCTGTACAGCCAGATTTATAAAACTGGATTTCTAGCATTTGAACACAATTTCTGGCTACTGCTAGATACTAAACACTAAAGTAATCAGCTAGGAACTCTTCTGAAAATTCCTCTCCCCCGTCCCCTTTGCTTGTTTTAAACAGGAGAATTTAAAAAAAAAAGAAGGGAAACGAAGCCACACACTCATCTGGCAGCGCCTACCTCTTTGGTGATCATTATCATGGTGCTTCTTCTCATCTTTAATTGGGAGGTGGGACTGACCCCCCAGTGCACTGGAGAGTGCCAGGAGACCAGCACTGCTGCCAATGGGGGGGATGGCTGGAGGCTGCAAGCCCGAGGGGTGCGGAGTGAGCGGCACAGGAAGACCATGTCCATGTGACAAGTGCTGGGCCTGGAGTTGTTGCTGCTGTGAAAAACAAAACGCAGATATTGAATTTGTTCAGGGACCTGGAGATTGTCTGACTGATCACCTACATCAACCGCGAGTGATCAGATCAATCAATGCATCTGATCGATCCAAGATATCAATGCTCACAAACATCCTTAAAAATGTCCATATGTTTGGACACAACATATTCAGACTGATATGGAAAAACTTCAGGCTGAACTGGAAAACAACAACAACAAAAATTAAAAAATAAAAAAAAGCAAGCGAATGTTACCATTTTGGTGAATCTTTTATTTTTTGACAGAGGTATTACACTTTTCTCTTTCTAGTGGAAACACACCATGTACACATCTAATCAAAACATATGTAACTGTAAAAGCAGTTATATAATGAAAAAAAAGCTGAAAATTGAGAAAATTAGTGTTAAACAGTTCTCCCAGCGCTACTGCACAGCATGCAGTGAAAGTTAATTTGAAAGAGAAAACCTGAATTAACAATCCAGAAAAGGAAACTGGTTGCAGCCACCGTTTTAAGCCCTTTAAGTGTCCTCAGCGGTACTTGAGCAAATTACTAAAGAAAATCTAATGTAGCAAGGCTTGGGTCCTCCTGTAGGCTTGCTCAATAATGCTGAAATAATTGGGCACTCTGTGCACGTTTAGTGATGCTCGAATGAAAAGCTAGAGGCCTGCCCTTGTACTCTTCTCTAGCTGCTGACTCTGTGTTGTGACAGGTTTATTTGAGTGGGACTGTGATGCATGCACCAGTAACTGCACTGACAAAGAGTTTAAAGTCATTTTTACCAGTACACTGGCAACACACAGAGAAAGCCCTTGAGAGGTTCAAATTGGAGTGCTTGACCTCAGCCAGGGCTGCATCAAGCTCTGTGCTATACTAACCACTGTGGGGTAGATAGACTATTGCAATTCGTTGGGAAGGCAGGGGGAAAAAACCCTGACAAATCAACAACAAAAACCAAACAGGTGAAAAAGTTTAGTTAAATACATCCCAAGGGAGATCTGTTCAGGTCTAAGGCTTATACATTAACCATCCAACTAATTTCTGTTCACAGAATAACCAGATTACCTCTAAAATTTTCTTTTCATTTTCAAGCAGCTATTGCCCAGGATAAATCAAATCCCAAGTCCTCTAGGATTGCTCTCTCCCACCTGCACGTCTGTATACATAACTTTAGGAGAAATAAAAACTTAACTTGCTTTGCATAAAACCATTCCACTTTCAACTTCTAATTTCTATGACTTGAGACCTTACTTACGTAAGGGTGAGCTGAAAGAAAAAGGCTGCAAGTCACAGCACACTAGATAACGCTTGCAGCACCCTGCACACATACCTCCCTTGACACCCCACCCTGAAAGTACAGATCCTTCTTGGAAATAAACCCCATGCAGTAGAATCAGAGTGGCAGTGGCACGCACATGTCATCTAATCCAGATCAGTGCCAGGAATGATGGGAATGATCTAAAAGAAAGGTATGGGGGAATACAAAAGAAGGTGGGGGGCAGACACGAAACCCAAAAGCAAACAAACAAAAACCTAGAAAGAACATTCTTTCAAGTGGAAGAAGAAGGAAAGGCTCAATCTTTTTCTTGCTTGCGAACCCATGTCATTCCAGCAGGTGTTCCTTCTTGTAGAATGTATCAAACCCTTTTTGCATCCTTGATGCTCTTATGGTAGTATGCTTCATTCTTCAGAATATTAAATTAACTACAGTGAAACAAAGCAAGAGAAAATAGTGTATTGTTTAGCTTCAGGGTTTGAACGGGGCTGCCTTACAACAACCTGGCATGCCTGATTTGGGGAGGGAGGAGAAGAATGAGCAATAGAAAAGCAATGAACAACATAAAGTATGTTCTGCTATCTGGTTCTGAACAAGGAACCTCCCATTCCTATTTGAGAATGTGCTATAAACCACTGCAAGAAGATCTCTGTCTGAATCTGCCAGTGGCTTAAAGCACAGACTTTGAGGAGAGCCTGAGAATATACACAGTGAGCTTTCCCCTTGTTAACTCTTACACTGTCAACCAAAGAAGGACAATCACTGCACACTACTGTACAATCCATACAGATCTGCCTACTGACCTAGCCAATTTGCATTATATGACCTCCTCTATTGATACAAGATGGCTTCCAAGAGCTGGAAGAAAACTGCACTGTGAATGTAATCCCCTTTTTTACTGCTCTTTGTTGGGAATCTCTCTACATAGCTCAGCAAGACAACCGCACAGACTGAAGCTTGGATGTACTGAATATCACTGATGACTCCAAGACATAATATGGTCTTTAAGAGTAGTAGCCTAGCAGCTTGAGATCACCCAGAACAGCTGGGCTGCCCGAGTCCCTCTCAGCCAAGAATCGATGTGTTTTCTCTGCAAGTTGAATCACAGAGAGCTCTGAAAATAACTGCAGAGAGTGGGGAATAAAACAACAAAACCCAGAGCCTTCCTGCCATAGAGGACTTTTCTGAAGAGACCAAGCTCTTCCATTAAAAGGGATGGGAACCTGAAATCTCACAAGAACATGACCTCAGAAGTGACAAAGTGTCATTTACTGATACAGCAGAAATTTGGTGCAATTTAGTCATGTTGTAATAGCAGAAAGAAGACGATTAGCTATGAAAACCAGACCGTTAAATAAGTCTAAGCTACCACCCAAAATTCCAGCATAGACCCACGTGCCTGTGCCACACAAGGATAACACTGTTGAGTGCTGTTAGATGAGGTGGGAGTAAAATTTCAACAACAGGAGGAGGATCGTGGACTAGGACTGCATTGGTATGGGAAAGACTATGACCTCCTCCAACACAAGGAGGAATGCTGGACACCAAAAATGAGGCACTGGGCCAAAATTGAAAAGTTAGCAAATTCAGGTGAAACAATGAGCAGGCTTTTGCTCTCAGAACATAGAAGAGGAAAAGGAAATAAAAGCATATAGTCACATAATTAGTGCTGTTTGCTAATAGGATTAGTCAAGAAGGTAAAGACAAAGTGACACCTCTGACTGCCATTTCCAAACCTTTTAAAACTATTACTGTATTCTAATACACACACATTGACAACTTGACTTTGTTTTTCCATTGCTTATGGGCATCACTGGTGAGCATCAGGCAGCCTACATGCAGCTATTTGTTTAAGCGGAAATTTGTATAAAAAGGGGTGCTTCTTTAACCCACTAGGCATCAGATTAATGCTACAAAGTGGTAAAAAAAGATGATCTCCTCTAGTCATCAAATTGCCAAAGACATGGATGAGTAAGACAACTGATAGACATTCGCCACACAAAGAAATATTCCACTATGGAGGAAGGTCCACAGTTGTTTCTGCCTGTAGCATGAATTTAGATCATAAAATCTGACACGATTTAAAAACTTGCAAGAAAAGCCTGAAAATGAGCCAACTGAGCAACCACATAATTTTTTTGAAGTTGCTGTAATGCCTTCTCTTCCCCTTCTCCATATTCTCTTTAATTAGTTATCTTTGGTCATGTTATTTATTAACTCTTAGCATGTGGCTAACTTTAGACAATCCCATCACAGCTGACCACAGTATGCGTAAAGTCAAGCATACATCTTAAGCATTAATGCATAAGAGGTGAAAACTTGGAAAGGAAGACTTTATGATGCTGTAAATTTTCCAGAATTATTTGAAAATAAAACCAGCAACAGTTAGCTACCAAGAAATACACCCTACGGAATTACAAAATAGATTGCAATGTTTTTAAGGAGCATTCAACACACCCAAAATATAAGAGCACAGGGTAAACACAGCAATCAGAAAGAAGCCAAAAAAGAAAACTGCATTCTTTTTAGTAATAAATTTAGGAAGATGATAATTTAAATCAGCTGAGTAGTAAAAACTGAAGCAAAGCTTTCAAAACACATTAACACATGTCAAATGAAGATAACATCTGGCTGCTACTAACGGTATTTTTTTTTCTGTATATTCTTCTAGGCCGTCTACAGTAAGGAATAAAGTAACTCCAAAGTCACATCTACACAAATAGGTAAAAAGGATTTGCTGAAGGTTTTTATCTGAGTAACACTAATTTTTAGAACCACCGTTCTAAATATTGATGCTTAGCTTAATTCTTTTCCCAACACATCTTAAGAGATCAACTTTAAAGTAAAATGTGATAATAAACCCACTAACAAATTAGCTTCGAATGCTCTCTTGTTATAGTCAGCACATTCAAAGCCTATTTTCCTGGAAGAGGTTCAAGTTTTTACTGGATACTTTCCAAGCAGCTCTGTGTTGCAGTAATCTACCACTTTCCCTCTTACAGACCCTGAAAAGTCACAGTCATTACACAAACAACCTGAACATACTACTCTAACCTGAAGACATTTCTAATGTTAACAAACTGATGTCTCAAAAAGATATTTTCTCTTTTGTATTTATACACATGTTCACTACTCATACCTGCAATACTGCTGGGAGAGGACCTCAAAAAATCTGAATAAAATAGCTTCACTGTTTGTTTGAAATGAGTTAGGTGATGTGGTTGATTGCTCAGAGTGAATCATTTAGTAAGACAGCATACAGGCAAAACAGAACCCAAGATGAAGAGGAAACAAAGACATAAAAACAATGGCTCAAGAGTACACAATATCACTGTCAATGGTTTGGAAACCAGCAAAGGCAATCCTTTGGCACACACAGTTATGAGTGTACTTAAGATGATACGAATTTTTATCTATCACGCCTGTTCGCACCCTTGATGTGATCCGCACTATTTGTACTTCCTCTGTACTGGTCTCTCTCGGGTGGCAGACATTTAACAAAAAAGTTTTTCTGATGTTATGATACAAGACAGGAAAACAGCCTACAAAGAGAGTCATACAGCAGTTCCTCCAGTGGAGAGTGGTTCTGGAGCTATATGGGTATATACCATACAATTAGTTTGCATAAAGACACAGTGCTATTGATGTAGAGTAGAACAAACTACTACCCTTAATCTTTTAAGGGAGAGTGATCAGTTTGAAAATTATTACAGTGCCCAGAGTAAAAGGAAATATCCTGGTGGGAGCTTCTTTAGAGCACCAAGATGAAGAGGCAGTTGAAATATTCTATAAACAGTTGGCAGGATTCTCACAATCACATGCTCTTCCTCTCATAAGGGATTTCAACTCACAAGATGTCTGCTAGAAATACAACACAACAGAGAGAAAACAGTCCAGGAGGTTCCTGGAGGACAATTTCCTCACATAGTGGATGAAGGAGAGGACAAGGGCTGGTGCCCCACTGGACCTGCTGTTTGTTTGAACAGACTAGGATTAGTGGGAGAGGTGGTGGTCAGAGGCCATCTTGGGTACAGCAATCAAAAACTGTTATGAGTTTTCAGTTCTTGGAGAAGGAGGCAAGCAGCAAAACTGCTGCCTTAAAGTTCTGAAGGGCACTTTGACCTGCTTAGGGGACGAATTGTGAGGGTCCCTTGGTAGACAATCTTGAGGGACACAAGGGTCCAGGATAGCTGGATGTACTTTAAGGAAATCCTAAAGGCACATGAGGAGGTTCTTCCCATGTGTCAACAGATGGGGAAGAAGACCAGCCTGGTTAAACAAACAGTTTTGGGTAGAATTCAGTTTAAAAACAGGCCAGGTATCAGCTTCAGGAGAAGGCATGGGCAACTTGGAAGGACTTACAAGGATATCATGAGGTTACTCAGGGGAAAAACTAGAATGGCAAAAGTCTAACTAGAACTTAATCTGGTTACTGTCAAAAAAGAAAAGAAAAGTGTTTTTACAAATACAACAGCAACAAAAGAAGGGCTAAAGGAACTCTCCATTCTTTACTGGATGTAGGGGGAAACAAAACATAGTAAAAAGGTATGAAGAAAAATCTGAGGCTCTTAATGCCTTCTTTGCTTCAGTCTTTAATAATGAGATCAGTTGCCCTCCAAGTACCCAGCTCTGAGAGGTGGGATGGGAGCAGAATGATGCACCCATAACCCAGAAGGAAATGTTCAGCAGCATGTTAACACCATTTAGATGCACACAAGTCTATGGAGCCAGCTGGGATCCACTCAAGGGTACAGAAGAGTTCAGCAAGCCACTTTCCATCATTTACCACCAGTCCTGGCTAACCAGGGAGGTCCCAGGAAACTGGAAGTTAGCAAATGTGACCCCCATCTACAAGATAGCCCAATAGAAGGATACGGGGAAATACAGACTTGTCGATATGACCTCAGTGCTGGGGAAGGTTACAAACCAGATCATCTTGAGTGCCACCAAGGACATACAGGACACTCAGAGATTGAGGCCCAGACAGCATGGGTTTGTGAAAGGCACATTTTGCTTGACCAACCAGATGGATGAGAGAAAGGCTGTGGATGTTGTCTACGTGGACTTTAGTAAAGCCTTTGACACCTTATCTCATAGCATTCTCTTGGAGAAACTGGTTTCCTATGGATCTGGATGAGTGCACTCTTTGCTGGATAAAAACTGACTGGATGGCTGGGCCCGCAGTGTCAGTGAATAGGGTTACATCAGCTGGCAGCCCAGGGCTCAGTGTTGAGGATAGCTCTGTTTAACATCTTTATCGACAATCTGGACAAGGGGATTGAGTGCCCCCTCACTCAGTTTGTAGATGACACCACGCTGGGGAGGAGGACAGGAAGGCTCTACTGAGGGTTCTTGACTGGATCAATGAGCCAAGGCTAACACTGTAAGGTTCAACAAGACCAAGGCACAACAGCCCCACACAGTGCTACAGGCTGGGGGCAGAGTGGCTGGAAAGCTGACTGGTGGAAAAAGACCTGGGAGTGCTGGTTGACAGCAGCTGAACACGAGCCAGCTATGCCCAGGTGGCCAAGAAGGTCAGTGGCATCCTGGCCTGTATCAGCAACAGTGCGGCCAGCAGGAGCAGGGAAGGGATCATTGCCCTGTATTCGCACTGGTGAGGCCACACCTCGAGTGCTGTGTTCAGTTCTGGGCTCCTCACTCACTACAGCAAAGACATTGAGGGGCTGGAGTGTGTCCACAGAAGGGCAACGGAGCTGGTGAAGGGTCTGGAGCACAAGCCCTATGAAGAGTGGCTGAGGCAGCTGGGGCTGTTTAAACTGGCGAAAAGGAGGCTCAGGAGACATTACCACTGTTTACAACAGCCTGAGAGGAGGTTGTAGTGCAGCAGGAGCCAGTCTCTTCTCCCAGGCAACTATCTAATGGATGAGAGGAAATGGCCTCAAGCTGTGCCAGGGGAGGATATTAGGAAAACCTCTTCACTGAAAACATGGTCATGCATTGGAAAACGCTGCCCAGGGAGGTGGTGGAACCACCACACCTGGAAGTGCTCAGAAAAACTTCTGGATGTGGCACCTGGGAACTCGGCTTAATTGTAAACACAGTGGTGCTGGTCTAATGGTTGGATCCGATGATCTTAGGGGTGTTTTCCAACATAAAAAATCCTGTGACTCTATGAAATGTATCAGAGATTAGTGGAAACTCTAAATGCTCAGATGCTACTGATCTACTAGAAAATTTGGATGTGCCTGTTCACAAAGGGGCATGAATACAGACCTTAAACAAAAATCCAGGAATAAGAATGAAAAACAATTAAAAAGGAGAGAGAATAAGGAGCAGATTAATAATAATAATGATAATAATAATGCTTTTTTTTTTGAGAATCAAATGCTGGGCTACCTGCTCTCTAAGAATCAGCAATTTCTGTCTTTGAGGATGCTGATTCCACAGAAGGAAAGCAAGCTCCACTGAGGAAACTACGGGGGGAAGGAAAAAAAATCAATAGCTGTCATTAATCAGAAGAGGAGCATTTAGAGCTCCTACATAAATAACAAAGAAACCACCAGAATCGTATCTCTTCGAATTGCTTCAAAGATCTTTTAAGTGATCTAGGAACAAAAAGTCATCTCCCAAATCATATTGTGGGATGAAAGGCAATATATGCAGAGCACATTTCCGTTCTTAATCATATATATGGGAACATCTGTCAGGATACATGTTTCACCATTTGTCCTCCCTTCCACTCTTACGACTATTTTTCACTCAGTGAAACAGCATAGACAGAGGACAAAAAATTAATACAACCTACTAACAAATAAAAGATTCATGGTAAAAAAATGGACAGAATCTTAATAAGGGAAAAACCTAGTCCTCTGCAAAAGACTAAGTTCACCTTCCCACAGAATATTAGAGTTCAGTAGTTCCTTCTTCTGGTTGCAGGACTTCATCTCAATTTCACACTGGAGGTGAGGGAGGAAGAATTAAACTCTTCAGAATCACTTTCTATTATCATTTAATAAAGGGCAGAAATTCCTGCATAAATCACATAACAAAACTCTCTTCTTCCTTCTCCCCCATCAATTTCTATCTAAGGTAAAGAAAATCCACATCTTCTGCCAGAGAAGGCAGAAAGCACAAACAGTAAGCTAAAGGTCTTGCCATGAGGAGTGTTAGTGGTGCTTCGACACACCAAACCTCTGCTTCAAAACCTTTTCACACAGACCAGTGCAAAAAATAACAATGGCAGCAAATGGGTGTTCTCTGTTACATATAAACAGATGGCAAAGTTAATCTCTGACTAAGTAGGCACACACTGGTTCGGGTACCTTGTTTACGAAATGCTCCACTAATGTCCTACCCATAGACACTGGGAAGAGATTTTTTTTCTCCTCTGGCCTAACAGTAAAAAGACAGCATCTCTCTTGTGACCTTGTAAATCTTGGTCCTTTTCTTTAGAAATGAGAGCAATGTCTATACTTTTCCCAGCAGACTTCGAAATAATCTTCTAGGGTCACCACAGTAAAAAGTTTCTGAAACCCAGGGCTAAAAAGTGAAAAAGTTACCGTCTGAGATGTATCGTAAATCAAACAATAAAAGCCAGAAGTTAAGCAATGCCACTGGTCACAGAGAGATTCAAGTGGCTAAATCTATAAGCAATTATATTACCAGAGCTTTCAAATATGGCAACTATAATTCACTTCTAAGATTCCTCACAAGGTGTAGTTTTAGAGCCATGTAATATCAGCATAAAAGAGATGCATGTTATGCATCTCACATGTATATTTCTCTAATGCATCTTGTAAGGTCAACCCTTACCAACTCAAATTCCTAGACAGCAATTACTGAGAAGCAGAGGTTCCTTAACTCTAAGTGCTAACACTATGTTTCATCATGCTTACAACACACAAGTACACACTGTGTTGGATTTCAGCAAGTTGTCTTTGCTTGGGATAAAAGCCTGGGTTGAACAGACTGATCCATTCTTTCCAACCCATTCTGTATCTTTAAAGACAGCCGTTTCTGGTGCAGCTGTGGTCCTATGCAGAGGACTGCAATGCCTGCTCTTCTCAGAGGTGAGTAGCCTCTTCCCACAAGCGTTAGGACACATGGATACCATTATCTCTCTACAAGCAGATTTCACTGAGAGATGTAGTATTCTGTCTCTTTAATGTAGTGCCCATTAGCCAGGTAACTGAAACTTAAAGTGGTTTGTTTTGCTTTAGTGCAGTTATAGTGGCTTTGATAAAGGAAGGTCTTGACAAGGATCAAATCACCTGGCTTTAAGTCGCAGCCCCAAGACTGTGGAAAGACCACTTATTCTTTCTGCCTTAGCCTCTTTAAAAAGTAAAACAGGGAAAGCAGTACTCCCGTGTTCCACAAACATTACTTGACTTAGTTCATGAGTGTTTGTGATGCATTCATATACCCAAGGATATGACTACAAAAAATTCACCAAGCAATAAGCTAGTAACTGTCTTACTAAAAAAAGTCAAATGTTCTGAAATATCAGACAATGTAAGGATTTAAGATTACCTAAATGCCTTCTTCATGGACCGACTTAACACATGGAAATACTCTATTTATGCAGTACTTTAGTGTCCATCCCAGTTAAGCACTAGAGCCCTTGTTTTGTCCTACATTTAAGACTGAGACATGAACTATTCACCTGCCTGAAGAAATGCAAACACTTAACTGATCCACTCTACAATACAGGTCTGGTCCTCATTCATTGCTGTAGGCAGCAGCCTACAAAGTGTGGTTGGGAAGAAGTCTAGGTGGCAAATATATGCCCTTGTTTAGGGGTGGTATCAGAACTCTTGTAGTATGAAACCATCATACAATAGCAGCTGTCTTTAGGCTATACTGTACACCAAGGGTACCCATTTAAAGGGCCTTGTCACTGAGTGCATAAGCATTGATGATTTTGCAATCAAGTGGTTTTGGGAAATTCCTGCCTTCACAATACTTTAAAACCAAACAGATAAACTTTTCCTTTTTTTCCAGAGAACTGGTATAAGGCCATCGCTGAAGGCAATATACAGCATACAATAGACCAAGATGGAACACAGCACATCTGTATTTGGCTGGCAACAGCTTCCATTTACTGGAGTGCACACCCCGCTGGCAACAGTATTGTCTCCTTTCTATTGTGTGTTAAGTGAAACCATACAAATATAAGTCATAAATAAAATATTGCATATGTTCATGTTACAGAATATCAAGAAAATTCTCCACTGGACTCTTCACATCTGCACTGATTAATCCTAATTTAAAAAACAGAAAAGATACAGTGGTCACATAGCTTCAGGACCAGGGTTTGTAAAACCTTGAGAAACATGGAGGACAAAGTCAGCTCTTCTGTCTGATGAGATAGGGAGTGTGAGCCACAACACGCATGTCATGGGCATTTACTCAAGCATAACAAGCAAAGGACTCTGGCACCAGCATATTGGCAGTGAGATGCCGTAAGTGGTCGGCACTTCACACTGCAACACTACTGACTGCTCATATAGTGATAGACCAATATAAATTCCAAGTCACTACCACAGCTACTGAAAATAGGACAAAAAGCAGAAGAGAGTGGCAGCCCACTCAAAGGGTAGCAACAGTATTTAAAATCCATTCTTGGAGCCTTTTGTTTCAGTAAATATGGAACCTGGAAATTATTTACATTCCAATTAATTCCCTCAAAAATCCCTAAAAAGATCACTTTCAGTTTCTTTAAATGAAGATGATGCTGCATACTGAAGAGATTTATTTAAATTAGGCCTCACCTTCAAGGCTCCCTCTGAAGCTGGCACATGGGAATATGGGAACAAGATGACAAATTCCTCCAAAACAGCTCTTTGCAGCCAAAAAACAGGGTGTCTTTAACTTAGCCAGTCTTAAGGTGAATAATTCAAAATCAAAAGTGCTCACCCAGAAGCCTTCTATATCAACAATTCCCTCTACAAATCATTTCAGGCACTAGGCAAAATATTTGCAGGACCATACCACCACTCAATATAAAATCAGCAAACAAGAGAAATTAAATGGGGAGCGATGAATTTCGACATTTCTTTAGGGTACACAAATAAACACAACTTGAAGCACATAGCCATTAAATCAGCTTGTGCTGTCACCTTCCCACTTTAACAACCTGTGTACAATATACAGCAGACTACCAACCTTTTTTACAGAATTAAAGCTTCAACCACTGCTTAACACACCTTTGAATGAGCAACATGGAAGGGCTGGAGAGACAAGTGACTGTTGTCCCTATGCTCCAACATACCTGTTCTAAGTGACAGTACCATTTCTGAATGCACACACTGGCCAGGAATGACTTTTCCATACAAACTGTGTGTATTGGTTCAAGTAGAAAACCCTCACTCCTTCTCACAGCACCCTCTGTGCCAGAAATGAGCCAGAAACAGCCACCATCTGAGAGGAGCAGGAGATGCCTCTGCCTGTTAAGCTGCATTTGGCATCTGCAACCCCTGGACAAGTTGTGTGTACTTATCTGCACCACACTGCTTTCCAAAGGCTTCCGTGCCTATTTCCTAAACAGCTGTTGTTCTCCACAGCTATAAAACAATCACTCTCTTGAAAGCAAACAAAAAATACGAACCTTTTGAGAGGGGTCAAACAAGCACCTTGGCCTCAAACACAGGGTAGAAATTGTGACAAACGGTGCATTTAAGAAGGAACATTTTGGCACAGTAATTATATGTGACAAGACAGAAGGAGTCCTTTCTTCCAGTAACTGCCATTTGCTTATTTTTTAAGAAGATAATAAAAGTGGCATAATAAAACAAAATGCTTAAAAATTAAACCAAAGCCATTCTTTTTTCACTCAGATGCATAGCATGGTAAAGAAAAAGAATTATTTCAATCATTTCCTTAGCAATACCAGTAATATTTAAATAGATTTAATAGTGCTGCTCCAAACCAAAGAATTATGAGTTTAAAACCTATTAAAATGTAATGTTTTTTTCCTGAGCTGAGGGGAGAGAGATTTAAATTCACTGAATTTTAATATTTCAGCTTGAGCTGCAGGAGGTAGAGAAAGTCCAAATGAACTATTCCATCAGCACCATTCAAGCATGAACATTTTAATCAGTTTTACTTCCTTGGAGTTCTCCAACACAGTTTACGCTGTCATTCTGAAAGCACTTAACACAGAGGGTGTGAAAAACCACCAAGGCTTGTTATTGCCTTCACAATTGATGGCAAATAATTTTGCAGACTTCCTATCATTAAAATGTCACTGCTAAAAATTGAGGTTCAGCATTTCTTGTGCTAAACTGCATTTTCTTTGAACACCATCACATACCTGTTCTTAAGTTTTTGGTACATTTACCTCTCTCCAAGTGATAGGCGGCCACACAGGTCTTCATTTCTGCCTTACTACCCAACTGCAGTGGAACAACGACTATTTCAAACAGATAAAATTCTTAAAATGTTGCAAGTTCCCTTATTAAAATGTAACCACACTCACACAGCATGTTCCAATTGTATGGTATAACGGATTAAAGAAAACAAACCCCAACATTTTAAGAAAGTTAGACGACTCAATTTATTAATACAGGAAATGAAAACATCATTCCTAATTAGATCATATTACCGATTTAAGGCTATGATTTGAGTGCTGTCCCAACAGTGCGATCTTGCAGATTCTAATGTAAAAACACGGCAGCACGACACATGACAAGATCAACTGGATATATCACACTGCTTATCCTGGAACACCCAGCCTGGAAAGCAGCTCTGGATGTGCACTACAGATTGCCCTGAGCAAGAATGCTGCCCCACACTGTCCATGGCAAACACCAGAGAGCCTGAATGCCTGCAGATTTACAGTCCTCCTGCAGCATGCTTATGATATACCCAGTTTTGGTTTAGTTTTTCTCACTGCATCTCTCCAGAAGATGATAAATGATTGTTTGAGCCCATCAACAGTTTTAAACTGAACATGACCTGTGAAAGAAGTCATTATAACTGTGTTTCATTCCATTAAACATAACTAGTTTATTGTCAGGAGAACAGGCAGTCTCTCTGGGTTCTGGGCTCACTTCAGTATTTTGCATTTAAACTGCACGGATCAGTGATGTGGTTCATTTGCCAATGAAGATAGAATAATATTGCAAAGTTAAAAGGTGCTTCATCAGATTCCATTAAATCAGAGCACATTCATACAAAAATATATACATGTGAAACACAAAGAGATATGATCTGTGCACCTTCAATTCTTTTCTTGTGCCACACTCCATTCTGGTAGCATGCACTTTTAAATCAAACCCAGAGTTGCTCTGTTCAAACCAAGGGAGTTTAGCACGAGTGAGGTGAACCGAATAGAATGCCCACAAAACACAGAGAAACTTAAGCTACAATTTTATTTCCAAAACTCAAATACTGCTTCTGTTTTTGTCTGATACATAGTTCAACGGGTTAAACAAACATTGGAAGTTCTTAAAACACCACAGGGTTAAAAGAACACAAACCTTGTCAGATTTACCAAACAGAAAAATAACATATAATAACATAATCAGGATTTCCAGTTATGTTCTTTGTTTTATTTTTATTGGTATTCACTTTAGAAAGTATGACAAGCCTTTTCTAGCCCCATGCTACATTTTCAGACTCTAGATCTCTCTAAGTGCGGACATAACATTGTTGTGGATACTCCTGCAACATGATCTTAAGCTTATTAGATAACTTGCATTCCTTTTTATTCCATTTTTAAAAAACTAATCTCTAAAAGATTGCATGAGATTACTTCTCTTTAAACCTAATGAACACTCAATTTCAGTCCATATTGCTCCGGTTTTTCTAAAATCTAAGAGGAGCACACAGTATTTCCTAAGTCAACATGAAACAGCTGAGAGAAAAAAGGTAGTAGAGCAATGTAAAAATCAGACTTGTAAGGGAGGCAAGGGCTGGCCAACTTTAATGCACAAACCCAAAAGTCTGATAGTTTAGAGAAGTTCGAGACAATAGAATTTCAGCTGACATGAAAAGACAAACTCAGACAGGAAGAGGAAAGAAAATTTACTTCTGTCTGGTGGGGGGAAGACCAACAGAATTACTGCCAGGCTCCCAGACAAGTGTCTCATCTGTTTATTTTTATTCTGTGTGGTTTAGTGGTTCATGAAAGCAGGACAAACTTAAATGATGAGTGCAATAGCCAGTATCTGTAATGTCACACACTTCACATTGGCTTTCTTTAGTAGAAATCAAATTGCTTTTTGCAGTCTCTCTAATGCAAACAAAGGTGAATGGCAAAAATGTGCACAGGTAGACTGTGAAGTACATGCACGTGCACATAAACACAAAACCATACATGCAACTATAAACACATGCTACAAATGCACATGCAGCACACACATATAAAAGCTTCTTTAACAAAGAAGCCAACCTTCAGCTACGTACTTTATGCTAAGAATTTTAATAGAAGGCAATATTTTTGGTTAGGTAATGAAAACTAATTGGGAAATTATTCATTTCCCACTCTCCCCACTGGAGCGTAAAAGACATACAACAAATGTTATTCATGATTCAACACGACGCGCTCTGATTCACCCCCTTCTTTCTAACGGGCACTTCAGAGGAAATAAAGGTTACTCTTTTCCATTTATAATTTCTAATTGACTGCCAGTGCTTTCTTGTGGTCAGAGGTATACAAAATAGAGTCAGGAACAGCCTATTAAAAACAAGCTACAATCAGACCGCTGCTCTGAACTACTGTCAGAAATGATCAGAAAGTCCTGATTTCCTTGTTAAAAGACACAGGCATAATTGAAGCAATATCGTCACTTCAGATTGATTATTCAGCGACCCTTATCCACATCTTCATTCAGCAATTTGAATTTTAATGAAAGTAAATGGAATAATTAGCATTTCAAAGTGTGTTTGATACACTGAATAAAAAAAAGGAAAATACTTTTATGTATAATCTATACACAGAAGAAAAAGCATTTGGGAGGACGCAGAAGATAGGAAGTACAGTTGTAGTGTCTTCATTAGAATAACTTAAAACAACTGCTTGCTCCAGCTGCATAATTATACAAGAGAATAATGTGTTATTAAGCTATGACTTCTCACCTTTTTTTTATGTAGTGTGAACAGCCATGGGTTTCATTGCTATGCCTGTCTTCTCCAGTTATAAAATATAAACACTGTGGCTGCCCACACCTATAAAATCTCTGCACTGGGCTAATACCACTGGCAGTAAAGGTTTTACAAGAGGGGCTCCACGCACCTGTAATTTTAGATGACTAAGAGCAGGACACCTATAAGCACAGTGGGGATAAGTAGTTCTGCTGTCAATTTTGGTTGTATGTTTGGGTTTTTCCATTTTGGTGGGGGTGTTTCGGTTGGTTGGGTGGGTGGGTTTCCTTGTTTTTTGAAGTAACAGCTATTTTTTAATGTAAAAATAAAAAGTGTGATGAATATTCAGAGTCTTGAACCAACACGCAGAAAAAGATGCGGGCAGCAGGGATGGGAAAAACAGTGTATCATATCAAGGCTACCTGTTACCGTGGCTGCAGAAGCAGACTGGCAGGTGGTATGCAAAGGAAACAATGTTCCTCAAATAGAACATTAAAAAAAAAAAAAAAGGAAAAACAGATACTGAGCCTGCTTTGGGGAAGAGATACAACACAGACATTAATTACCCATTAGTCTTCTTGGCACAGTGCAAGCAAAAGTCTTCAGGTAGTAACCAGCTTTCATGAAGATCAAGCTACTGAACTTCACCACTGCCCACAACTTTTGCCCACCCGATGGAAATGAGTTCATGCAAGAGAGAAAGAAAAAGAAAAGCTATTTACAAACACTACCACAGCTAAAATGGAAAGACCACATACCCCAATGATTGCGTTCAGTTCTGCCATGGTCACTTGTTTGGCACGCTCCACAGCCTGCACCACTTGTTGCTGGTGCTACAAATGAAGATCAGAAACAGAACAAAATTATTTGTTTTCTAAATTCTTAAGCACAGATTCTTTCTTTTATTGTTTTTATTTGCTTTTCTAACACATGCAGGATCTAAATAAGTGTTCTCTAATAGATTGTGTGTTGATCTGCAAAAATACATAGGCAAGAGGAGGATTTTTATTTTTATGCCATTACAGGCTAGGAATTACACCTCTGCTTCCCAAAGAGCTCTTTTACAACCTGGCTAAATGGGAAACTGTCTTCCTTTTGTTCATCAGCACAATGTGCTTTTGAATTTAAATGCCAACTTCAAATGTAAGCCACTTTCCTTACAACCATGGAAACTTTATGAATAAACCTCACCCAGTATTCTGAAAAGAAAGGTATATATTTTCAACAAGCACATGGCACCCACGTCACTGAAGAATATACAGATTCTCCTCCTAGGTACCTTTCAAAGCAGCTCATCCATGAGAAAGAAATTTAAAATGACATTCACAAATCTGTCAAACACGTGAAAGAGAACTAATTATTTCAATCCCCAACATGTAAATTTTAATAGCTTTAAAAAGTCCATCAACAACACATGGGCTAATTAACAACACAGTTTACGAGCTCCAGTGGTTGTATTATTTCAGTTTGAGTGATACTGTACTCCTGCAGCAAATTCAAAATTACTGTATGTTGAAAACTGACTGGTATTTATTTGAAAACATCAACTACAAACAAAATAAGGTTCTCATCTTGCAACCAGATCCATGCCTGTTCAGACCTCCACCAGTGGCAAATTAATCTTCACAGGCAGCCTCACAGAATCAGGATGACACAGAACAAATAGGTGCAAGGAAGGGTCAGAGAGAACTGCAAGTAGGTTGTGTGATCTGCACTGAGAGTGAGACATCTTTGATTTACAGCCACAGGTGGAACACAGAAAGGAAGGAGGTCTTGACTATCCCGAGAGGTGCTAAAACTGTAACAATGAAACATCAGCTTTGTATCGAAACCAACCTCTAGATGATTTTTTTGCACAAAGTTTAAGTAAAAGGTTGAGAAGGTGCCTTTAAAGATTCAAGTTTGCCCTCCCATGGCTGTGTATATGGGCAGAATGGAGCCGAGGTACAGACCATCCTGTACAGCTACTCCTCCTGTGCATCCCTATCAGAAGCAAGAAGTTGCATAAAATGAGATGAGGACCCAAATCCTCAAGACCACCTCCAACACAAGGGTTAGGTGAAGAGCATCAGGACTCCCCAGGGAGCACCCTAAGTCCCACTGTGGGAGGGGGCTGTAAAAAAAGGTGCTGCTGCTTCAGGGGCTTGGCAGACTCAGATTTCACAATTCTCAGTGCAACACACAAACTAAAATGGTATTTTCACTCACAAGCCCTCTCGCATAAAAGCTCTCAGGGCAAGGAAAAACAAACCTAAATATCCACCCATAAGTATGTCCCGGTTTTAGCCAGTGCAGAGTTAATTTTCACACAGCAGCCAAGAGGTGTGGGTGTGTCTGGGCTATTCTATAGCACCTCACCTCATTGCTTCAGGGCACAACTGAGGGACTCCTGGCCTTCCTGGAAGAAATAGTTTTTGATCCAGGAAAGCATGGCAGCTCTAGGGTCTGCCTTTCATTGGTTGTTGGTCCTGGACTTGGTGAGCAATTTTGCTTGTAAATCAGCCTCTCCTTGTTCATTTTCGTTATTAGCATTGTTGCTGTTACTGTCTGTTTTCTTATCTCATGGCTGTTTCCAGTAAATTGTTCTTATCTCAACCCATAATCTCCACCTTTTTTCTCCCACAGAGGAACGTGGTGGGGGAAGTGGCTGCATGGTTTTCTTTTTAGTGGGAACGCTAAACTGGGGAGTGCCATTCCTAAAACATGATACTGTAAGAAATTCTGATCCCAACTAAGAAAAACAGATAAATGCAAAGAATGAAGGTGGTAATTCAGAAAAACTCCTGGAAGGAAGAAAATGGTTTTAGGGTTTGTTGGTTTTTACGCAAAGAATTACATGAAGGAAATGACCGGAGACCAAGCAGAATACTGTTACCTTGTAGCTGCAAACAGAATCACAGCAGCCCCATTTAGAGTTTTGTAAAACTACAGTGTCAATATAAACCCAATCTGCCACTTATAAGAAGACAGTGTAAAGACTAAAAAGCACGTTGAACATGAGCAAACATGTTCTTGGTATTCAAGAAGAAAAAATTTAAAATCCAGTGTATCTCTACCGCAGATACCAGAAAAAAAGAAAATCATGATATTCAAGCACCAGGCTCCTGACAATGTGTTATCAGCTCCGGGTTATCACTTGTTAAGGAAAGGTACAGCTTTCATCGATTATATAGCTGAAAATCTGGTGACCCATGACTCTATATATAGTCAACAGGGTGATTATAAAAATTACACCACTATTTTCTGGTGGAGGTCTTTCACACCAAAAATGGGTCACAGAATTTTTCATCAAGTCATTATAAAAATCCCAAAAGAACAAAGGAGTTTTAAAAATATTTGCTTTTTTTAATAGAAGCACTTACTGAGAAGTTTATAGTCATCTTCTCTTTCTTACCATTTCACAGGCAATGCTTTTCACACTGAGTTAAAGAAGGTTCTTGTATATATGAGTGTTCTATTCCAACACCAATTCACTTAAATCCTGTTCCCAGGAGAAGAAAAAACTTCTAAGGCATCTACAAAAGCTGGCCTAAACTTACCAAAATTATTGTAGAAATTACTTCAATTTGCATCCAGGATTTGAAAAATAAGTCAACTCCAAAAGAGCTAGAGTGCTGTCTGCTCCCTTACAGCACACACATAAAGAATAGCTCTTAGAAGAATTTGGGAAAAATGTTATTTCATTCTTAGGTGAGAGGAAGAGAAGGTGAAGGGATGGAGTACCAAAACCTCACTTTCAGATTTCTGTTGGAACAGCCACACAATCCATCTTTCACTGATACTACCAGGTTTGGGATCAAGACTTCACAGAGAGGAGAAAACCCAAGGGCCTAGTAACATTGAACCTAAATTAGGTACGGTAGAGACAATTAAAACTCTCCTATTGCTGGCTGCTTTAACATTGATTTAATCTTCAGTGGCATCGTATGCAAAAGGCTCAAAATAGACGGTCTGTAATTAGCCTCTCCATCACTTCCAGCTCATTGCAGCAACTGAGCAGGCTCCTCCTCAGCTCCGGGAAACCCCATGCGGGGCATGACCCAAGTGACCCTGGGGCTACTTCAAGTTACAGACACAAATCACACACTTGAGTGAAAAAAGGCATGGGAAAGCCCATGAAGGGTTTGAAGAGCTGTCTGCCCACAGCCCTTCTGAAACTGGGGCGGGCTGGGGGCTCCAGGTTACCAGCCACAGGTCTAGGAACGGGTGGGGATCTCTACATGTAGAGAAGGAGCCCAGCTGGGTCCAGGGACCCACAGCAACCCAAAGTCAAGGTGAGGGGCAGGGAGCCCACGGGCCCGCTGAGCAGGATGGCTGGCCCAGCCCGAATGGGTACCCAAGGGTGGATGGTTCCAATACCTGCCATGTGCCTGAACACCCTCCTGGGCCAGCACACCAGCAACAAGCAGCTTTATGTTAAAACCAAGCAGTACACATCCGCCTGTCCATCAAGCCATCATGTAGCGATCTACAGCCAAGTGAAAATGGCAACAACAAAAACGGGTTACTTTTCCCCCAACCAAATATAGATACAGGGTAGCAACTTTCACACACATTTAATACTAGCCTTCCTCTGTGCACACAAGCAAATTACAGACCTGGGGTTTTTTCAGTTGTGAGAAAACAGTATTTTGCACTGCATTTAACATGCCAAAGCAATGAGCTCAGTACCCTGCCCCACCTGTCATGCAGACTAATACTGTTTCTCCTTTCTAACTTCTTCTCTTGTTTCTTCTCCCCTTTTTGCTTTCTGTAATGAGCAGTGAGTCTGCACTTGCCTTGTGCTGGAAAATCACTTCTTTTAAGTCTCACAGCGAGTAGCAACAGCTACAGAGACCACAAGAAGAATGTGGGCTTTTTCACCATCACATTGTCTCACCACGCAGTCGTTACCTAGCCTCGGCTTATGCACAGGCACTGCAGCATGGTGGAAAATTCCCGGGCTTTTTATACCATGTCAGAGCTCTCCACAACTCCCAATGACAGAGGAGCTGTGCTGACAGCAACTGAGTGGCCAAAATTCCCCAGGCACAAACACAATTACACTGGTGTTAAAAACCCCTAATTATACCCTGTCTTCAGGACTGCCACCAATATTCAAAGCAAAACTCACTGAACAATTTACTTTAAAGAAGCAAGCAGCCTCTGCTATTCCTTACTCATATTATTTGGTTGTTATATTATATGTTTAGAGGAAGTACAGGTCTTGCTTAAGAACTGCAGCACTGCCCTTCTTAGAAGCCCTATCTAGAGACAACATAATGAGACAAGGTCATGCCAAAAATGCTAGTGAGAATTGGAGAGCAAATACATATTTACCATGGAGTACAGCACACTGTAAAAGCTAGAAGGGACAAGTTGGGTCACTGCACCCAGACACCATAATTCAGACAAGATATAATAACTACTTCAGAAAAATGTAAGAACATTATTAGCAATATATGCATAAATTGCTAATGAGATGCATTCCTTGGCAGAAGGATTACAGATCTCTGAGAGTTTCCTTGTTTCCTTGCTGTTTAGCTCTAGTCTAGGGCAAGTCTAAGATGGAAGCAAATAATTCTGTTTTCTCAACCTCATATCTCAGACCAAAAGCTATTTCCTTCTGATCAGTATCTAAGAACTCCTGCTCTGCTTCTATATAATGCATCTCACCGTCCTCATTCAAATTTACTGGGCTTTAGAAACACCTCTAGGGAAAGTATGCACAAAGAAGAGCAAGCATATTATGGCCCACACCAATCTCTTACATGGAAAACCATCAACTGATATTAAAATGTTTGAAAAGAGAAGACTCCAAGCAGAATTTCCTTCTGATGTTTGTTTACATGTACGTATCCCAGTGCTTGGCATTTTATTATACTAGTAAGTATATTTGACCGCCTTAATATGCACAAGGAACTGAAGATGCCTGTTAAAAAACAACCCATCTAGCTTGGTATTAGCTAGTTCACTGGCAGTTGGAAGGGAAAGTGAACCTTCCAAAAAAGTTTACTACAGCCTCCTTCAGCCTTACAAAATGCTTACATTGAGGCATGTAAGTTGACAGGGACCAATACTGGCTTCTCAAGCACCTTTTGCAAGTAGTGCTGAGCTCCAAGTTGTCACAACTACAGCACCTGCTGTACATTGGCCAGCTTGCATGTGCTTCATTGATATCAACACAGTCAATATTTACTCAAAAGACGGTAACTGTGATATATGAGTATCTCCAGACACACTGAAGAAATGCCACTATCCAGCACTTGAGGTCATTCAGCACTCAGCCCACAACGATAGCCACGGTTGCAACCAGCCACACATACAGGAATCAGCCCCAGCTTGAAAGCCACAGGATTGTGAAACTGTCATACACTGCTGAAGCTGGTAAATTCAGTTGAAAAGTGTAAAATAGCAGAGGCACTGTCTATGGCTGCAGACACAAAATAATTGCACTGTACTGGCTAGGTCATTCAAGCATGGAAACATTCAACTATCTATACCAACTGCAGCAGATCAAAACTAAATTAACTGCGTGACTACAATCTAGACCCTTGCAGGCACCCCTTTCATCTTATGCAATAGGAACTACTTTGAGCACGCTGGTGTCTCACAATATCACATAGAGGTGCAAAATGACTGTTGCAACACAGGAAGCCCAAACCCCCAGCAGAAATCGAACACACATCACCCCTGACGTCCATCTCATGTCTTGACCACAGAATCACTCTTTCCTATGATAATGGAAAGCTTGTATTTCTTGGTGCTGTTTTTTACAGCCTGCCTAAACTGGAATAAATTAAAAACACAGTACCAATCGACTGTGTATTTAGGCAGGTTAGAAACTTTGTTTTAAATATACGTTTAGATGATGTACAGCACAGTAAAACTGACTGAGACCTGAAGAATTTACTGAATACTTTACTGGATTGCCCCTGAAACAAAGCAGACAGTAGTACACAGTAGGGTGACGTATTATAAATGCACCCTTTTCACAAGATCTCTAGTGATTTTGCCCACAATTTCTTGCTTCTAAGTGAGTTATCACAAGCCATTGATTCCTTACAAAGTTAACAAGCAATAAGACAAGTTAACCTGGTGCTATTATGAGGCAATAATGTTGCCATCAGTGCATGCAACCACTGTATTTTGTTCATTTTTCCCTCAGGCACAATATAAAGGAGCCTGATCACATTTTTCAGCCACTATTCCACAATTAGACTGTATGCAAAATGCACAAACAGCAAAAGCATGCTGCAACTCAATTCTCTATTAATCTAGATGATGAAATAAAGAGACTTCCATTAAGACATTCACTTTTTAAAGACACAAATTAGAGAGAAACCAAGACTAGCAGGATACTCAAACCTGAAGCTCAGTTCTCTTTTGACACATCAGCGTATGCCAATATAGACTGATTTAAATATGTATTCTTACTAGAAGAGGTCAAACAATCATCAGGATTTTCCTAAGCCCATTACAAAAACTGTCACTGTCAGTTGCATTGTCAAGACACTTGAAAAGCTTTTTTATGCTTCCCTTCTCAATCCTTCCCTGCTGTTTATATACGGTATGCTATCCCTGCACAGCAAATAAAACCGTGTAACTACACCTATAGAGACTCTGAAGCAGTCAAAGTACAAAAAAGCTACTTGTTTTAGATCTGTGCAGGACTTGAATTCTGGTCCTCCAGCAATCGAGCTAGAATATTACACATCATTTAGTTTCCACAAATCCATCTTAGTAAGCAGAGTACAGTGGCACTCACAAACACTGCCAGCTTCTAGTTTTGATGGCATTATTCTCATTTCAAACACACACAGATACACACGCATGTGGCACACACAAAGCTCATTAACTGAACAGCAACATGGAGCACACAGCCTCTCGTTTGCAGCCGGCTGAGCAGCTCTCTTGAAAAGCACTGGCATCTTACGTAATAACTGAAAAGCCAGGAGAAATAGTCACATCGTGTTCTCAGGCATGACATTTTACAGATGCAATACACAAAAATACACCTTCCAGTTTTGACTTCACAGCTTCACATATTGTATTGAAATGAAACCATGTGCTAAACTGATGCACACGAACCTGTGCACGTTGCTCAGAAGCTCCCTCATTAGCTCCCATCAACTCCCCCAAATCCTAGCGCCTCTTAAATTATCTACAATGCACTCACAATACCACCAGCAAATCATAATTTGGAGAAAATTAATGCTTAGAGAAATTAGCTCACAGTGAGTTTCAATTTTCTCTTTATATTCCCCAAACACACAAAAACATAGAAGGATTTAAGGTAGTAAGTAATCGGGGATGCAGAGAGAAAAAAGGCAAAATAAAAGCTGTGTTTCTATGCCTGCTGTGTTGAACATCACTATTCATGTACCAAAACAGAAGTTTCTGCCGAACTTTAATGTTCATTGCCAAGGATGTAGCACAAATTATGCCTTTCTAGCATTTTTGCAAGCTGTCTTTTATTTCAGACCCACAAAACCATAATTACAAGAAAAACTATATTGTACATTAAAGAAAAATATTTAAACTGCAGTTTCGCTTTGACATTACAACACATTCCATTTCATAAATATATTTAAATGATACTATAATAGGCTTGAAGAAGATAATGAAGTTACAGTGATAACAGCACAGTGGAAAGTCATCTGCAAGTGCCAAGAGATCCATAAGGAAACAGTCTCCACACAAAGTCCCACTTTTGTAAGAGATACAATGAGGCAATCATTTAGATCAGAATGTACAAATGACTACCTACCTCTTGGGACAGGAAGGGAATGACTTGTGCACATATAGCATTCAGCCTCTTGACAATTTCTGCCTGCAAGTCACAAGAAAAAAGAAGTTCAATTATATAAATTCTCAAATGAGACTGTCACCCATGAACCCTAAAGAGACATTTGCTTGGTGTTTTTCAACTCTGGCCATCCTCTGGCCAAGAAATATTCTCAAAATAACAAAAGTGTTTGCACACAGATTCAAAAATAATTAGGAAGCTAGTAATTTCTGGCTAAAATCTTATCCTAAAAAAAACCACCGTTTGGAACTGACACAAAGAGTAGTTAATTTTGATTACACAATCACAGGAATTTAAAGAACAAAATCTTCAGGAGATGTAACAAAAAAGATAACAAAATTCTGTGTATCAAACTGAACTCTCTCCTACCACGCAAAAGGAAGGATCATTTCAAATTACAGCAATGCCATTGTAAGCAAAGGGAACAAATACACCGTTTATTTGTAACAGTGCATATCATGAGAACATTAGCATTGTAATATACAACCTTACTGATAATCATTTGACCATGTATTTCAGAAAGGAATACTGCAGCCTTGTAACACATTTCTCCTGTTATCTATTCTACTGGTTAGTAATAGTTTCTTTCACGTGGCAACTGTAACCACAAATTAATAATATACAATGTTTTATTTTCATACCAGAGATCAATTCTTATTCTGTGTATTTAATCTGAAAATCTCAATAGAGACAGAGGAGATTTGGCTAGATAACACAAGAATTACAGCTCCAGAAGCAGAATATTTAAAGCTACACAGACTTTCCTACAATAAATCATAACTTTCTTACAATAAATTCTAACCAGCATCAGTTCCTCATTTATGATAGGACAGAAAGCTTCTCCTCTTGCAAAGTCACAAATCATGTGATGAAGACATACTAACACACTAAATTTAGCCTTCCTTCTTTTAAACAGCAAACCTTCCAGCCTTTTTGCCATGCTGTCTTTTAAATGGCAAACACTTAGAAAAGAATCTATCGATCAGAAAGGCTCAGAAGTAGTAGTAAAAAGTCAGAAGTTCAAACGAAATAAATCTGGATTCAAGGAATATTACAGTTAGAGAGCTACGTAACCAGCAGACATGGTTTGCAAGAGGTAGGAGTACATGTGAAACTAATTCTGCCCCCTTGTGCATACTGGGTGATACATACGAGTTAATACACACTGTTTTGCAATACAACTTCATTTCTCTGAAATCCACCTAGATTCCCATATGCTATTTATATACCAATTTCTGTGTTAAACTGTCCTTGTATCTCCTCACTGGTCTTCATTGTTTATGCAAGTCCTTGTCTCATTAAATGTATGCCTTTCAATATTTTTTTTGTATTTGTCTGCTACATCTTTTCTATTTATTCAGCAGCATAGGTACCTTATAGGACAATTTAGAATATGTTCTGTTCAGCAAAAAGCTAAATTATCCACAAATTTCAAATGCACCTATAAAATCAGATATCCCACAATGTAAAACTTAAATATTCCTTTAAGCAGACAGCATCCACTACCCTAGTTGACAAGGAAATTTATTAACTGCTTGTTAAAGAGAGCAGCACAGGGAGTGACAATCTGTGTGCATCTAAGCTTCAGCCAGAAAGGCTGTACAATCCAATACAGCATTACTTGAGAAACAGTATTTGATTGTAGCACAAGGCACAGCTGTAAAGTACCTGTTCTTAGTGGTTCAAGCACCATTAATCTAGTAATTTCCAAATTTTGGGTTCCAGCCACATTGCTATTTTTTTTGGAGAAATCTCCTGAGTGCCCTAAAGCCAGAGAGAAAACTACACATTTTATTCTTCGAGGCTTTTCCACATGAGCAGAAAATTCCAAAAGGCCCCTGTCTTGACATAAGCTGAGGCCAGCCTCACCTGCCACTTAACACACATATGTGCCTTCCTAAAAAAAGGCACATCATGCTTTCTTCTGCTGCAAAACAACTTCTCCCCATCTTTAAAATGCCTGTCACAACCTTCCCCTGCATAGCCCTAGGGGACTAGCCTTTGGAAAACCACTTTTCTACCTCAGCTACATTAGCTGGATACCTTAACTGCACTGCTAAGGACCTGAGAACAAAGCCAGCTCAAAGTGCCATGCAGGAGCTCAGTATCTAATTCTAAAAGGCTTGTAGATTCATAGATTTTAAGGCCAGAAGGGACTGTTAAAACTGTCTTAGCTAACCTCCTGGGTCAGATAAGCTATAAAACTTCACTGGCTTCCCCATCAAACCCGTAAATTACCATTCAGCTAGAATACAGCTTAGTCAACAAAAATAATTTTATTCTATTCATTTTGAGGCATTTCTTCTCAAGTGAGGTACTCAACCATAGATATTTCAAGTTATTTCAGTTATGATGTTTTTCTTTTGATCACTTCTCTCCCCCCTCCCCAACAGAAGTGCCTCTCTTCTACTGCTCTTCTGGCCAAAAAGTGGCTGAAACATATTTGCTCAGTATTTATATAAAAATTCACCTCTGGCAGATTCTGAACCTGGGAAATGTTCAACTAGAAAGAGTTTTCCAAAAAGCTGTAAGTAACTGAAAACAGGTGACTGACTATGAACAGTTACACGACTGCAATAAATCTCTTGATATCAATCCCATGGAGTGCAGAACAACGAGTCCCTTCATGCTGTATGCCGGGAAGTGAGCTGGTGGAGACAGCACCCAGCTCAGCCTAGGGAGAAGAAAAAGAGCTAAAACAGCTTCGAGTGATGTCTAAACATTCCTCAGCAGCATTTCTTCTAGGCCAGTCACAACAAAGACAAAAAGCCCTTGCTATGCTAAAGTGTTTGCATTTTTTCCTTATTAAAACACTCTTCACTTTCCCTAACAAAGAGCATCCCCAGTTGCATGATTGTGCATAAAGCTACCTTTTGTCATCCTCCACACTCAGGCAGCAAGGAAACAGCCCAGCTGAGCAGCGGCAGACTGCAGAGACACAGCATGACTGAGGCATGGAGTGCCTACCTTTGGAGACCACGGGCAGTCCGAAGGCATGAAGGAAAACACTGTGTATGTGCACAAATGGTAGGTACACGTTCTGTACCAAGGAAAGTCTCACAACAGACACTTTCGCACGGTAAACATGAAGTACACTCTGTCTCAACACTGCAACTGTTTCTCCAACTAACTGCAGGAGATAATGCCACAGCAACAGGCCTGACAGTCTTCCATAAAACATACAAGAGAAAGGAGCCAGCTGCCAGAAGCTAGTTGAACGGGTTTCTTGCAATGCTGCCCTGAAGCTTGAAGGTGTAATACTGATGACATAGGTCAGCATCTCAGTAGACCTATTCCTGGTACCCCTGGAGGAAGCCTGGAAACTCATTCTTCTTTGCCTAAGGTACAGACTCTGACACAACTTCTTTGCCTAAGGTACAGACTCTGACACAACTCCCTATTTCTACACTCACGCACATTTTTAAAACCCTACATTTGAACAACAGCTTAGGATTTATTTTTTCTGTTAGGCATCAGGTCAATGGGTTTTTCATGATCAGTGTAAATGCCAGGAGAAGGAAAAAGTATGATTTCATAAAATCAGGAATCCAATTCCTCACATGGAAAGCCAAAGTTGCCTCGGAAACACGGCTGCTTTCACAGTCATCTAATTTTACCTCTTTTGTCCCACGGGACCGGGCTTTAGAGAGGCTTCATTTATTTACAGGCCCTTCCAGTGGGCTTCAGTTATCAGCCAATAATGCTGTGGACACACACACTTCTAATGGCCTATGTTTTGAAACCAAGTCTAATCTGATGGCGCAGTGCCCAAACTCCTTTTCCAGCACAGCCATTAAAGGATGTAGGTTATTGCTGTTGTCACCATTGATATTTGTCATTGTAATGTAATTAGGGCCCTAAAATGATGCATTACAGCCCTTGGCACAGCTTCTATTAAAATCTTTTCTTCTGCTCACTGAACTGCGACCTGCTTTCTGATGAATAACAGACAGACAGCTTTAGGGTGCGGAACAGATTCATCAAAGTAGTATTTTCCAGCTCTGGAAATAAAATAAATAAATAAATGAGTAAGAGGACAACCTAAAAAGAAAAACACAAGGGGGGGAAAGGGGGAAGGAAAGCAAACAGAGTACTTGAATTTCATCTGACCACTTGAAATTCTGATTGCATCTAATGAATCTTTCTTAGGACAATATATTCCCAGCCTGTGAATCACATGGTTAATCAGGGCTCTAATCTACTATCCATCAGCCTATGCCAGCACTGTAAATTCCAATCACATTTATAGGTTATGTGGGTCATGCATCCCCGAACAACTACATTCACGGATATCCCATGTAAACTGGCACGGATTCTGAAATGCTGTTGTTAGTGTTACTGAATGTTATAATACTATTCAAAGCTTTATGAAAGCTCCTGATAAACAACTGCTAAATTATTGCCTGTGGATACAGCGTGACGCTCTGAAATAGCATTAATGGCCCAATAAAAGGGTGACTGCTCATGCCAAAATATAAAAAAGATAGCTTTTGCTGCCACAGTTTGTCAAATCTGTTAACAAACACCGACACTTCTATTACTCCTTTCCCTGAACACAAAAGATGCTTGGTTTTGCATAAAAACACACCAGCATGGAACCAGAAAAGATGAAGGGAAGGCAGAAAGGAAAGGCTTGGGCCCAAATTGCCTTTTTGCTTATGTAATGCAAGCTTGTATTGTTTGCACCCTTTGGGAGACACCGACAAGACACTGTTTTAAAAGTTTTGATCTCTTTTCATAGCCACTTATGTGACATCATTCTTAAAAAGAGAAAGATTAAATATTTATTAACTACAATGTCAACTTTTTTTCTTTTTCTCTGAGTATAAAGAGATGATAATAAAATCACTGTGCCAGAATCTGATCCCAGTAAAGTTATGAAGACCCGTATCAGTTAACAGTCCCTCAGCATTGTTGCAGGGATACAACACAAGACCAAAAGCTCAAGTTTCTGATTCAGACAACAAAATCTTTTTGACCTGATGCTTAAATGGTACTTTATTTCCTAAATACACCCAAATAACTGACACCTTAAGTTCACAAGTGCCTATAAAGCATTCTGAAAAATGTTCAAAGATAAGCCTGTTGACAAGACTATAGCTTAGGTCACATGAGGTGACCCAGTCTATGAAGGGGGCTCAATAACACTGGACTACAACCACGGCTCCACAGCTATCAGTTGTGGGTAAAGAGGAGCATGTGATGGACCATTAGACTCCTAAACCCCTTTCAGGATGGCAACATAGTGGTTTAATTCAATTTAGCCTTGCCACACACAGCTAAAATAGGACATAAGCACTCAGTTAAATATGTTCAAGTGCCTTAATTAGCATTTTAGCATATGTCCAAATTCTTAGCACTGATGATGAGATTAAAAAAGAAGCAAGAGCCATATAAACTCCAGATATTAAAGCATTCAGAAATGTTCTAACAGATAAGCAGTTCAGAATAAATTTCCTGCTTAAAAATATCTATTTGCACTCCCTTTTTCCTGGAAAAAACCCATAAATGATTCTGTGGAAAAAAGAAAATTGGGATTTTATTTATAGCACATAAACTTTGGGAAAACATTTCCACTATATTTCACAAAGTTCCATGGTTATTACAATTATAAAAAATTGCTGGTAAAGAATTACCACTGGAGGCTCTAGGTTTGTCAGTGGAATGGAAACAAAACTACTATATATGTATTGTTGAAATAAACCAGAATAATAAAACATTATTGGGAAACCCATTTCAGCAGCCAGTAGGAAGAAGAATATATGCAATTACGCTTTCAGAAAAATAATCTGAAACAACTGTTATTTCAGGTTTAATTTGTTCTACACAATGCAGCCTTTGCCAAAAAGATCAATCTAGTTTATTAAGTGCTTACCAAGAACACATGCACACACCCTAAACAAGCATTTCACAAATTAGTGAGAACAAAAAAACATTATTACACTGTATGAAACATATCATGATTCTGAATAAAGCAAGTAAAAAAGCTAATCTTAGTATTTCACAGAAAATTAACTCTTCATTCATAAAGAAGAATGTGTTTTGTTTTAATCACAGACTTTTGTCTGGAAGTGCTTACTCCAGTTCTACAGAACTAGAGGAAATACTGCAAGCCTTGAATATCAAATTTCTCTTCAGCCCTAAAGGAATGCTGTTTGGAAACCAAGACACAAAGAGCCTAGTCTTATAGTCAAAGCAAGTGCAGGGAAAAGACCTTCTTACCTTCTGTGTTAAGAAGGATGCTAATCAAAAAAGATCTTCACTAAGCCAGTTGCTGTTTAGGAGATACAATTTGAGCAATGCACAATCAAGTTTAATGTAACTGCCACTACCAGACTGCCAAATAATCACAGGTACCATTCTCCACCTCACTTTTGTACCAACTTTTTTAACAAACATCCCAGCTAAGTTCATAAAGTGCTGTAACTTCCTTCTGTAAGTTAATTTAGTGTTTTGTAAGTTAATTTAATTGCCTATTTTGCACAAAATACTACAAACAGCAGCATAAGCAATAAATTGGAGTGGCAGACTTCTCAAAATCAATTTTTTAATGTACATACAACTGTGTGGGCTGCTGAAGTGAATTGATAAGACACAGCTTTTATTTAATGTCTCAAGAATCACATGGAGCTGAACTGAGCAGGAAAGGATACATACTGAATCATTCATGATAACGACAATAAAAAGCAAGTCAAGTAGGGTGACATACAAACATGCATCAAGCCTGTCACCCAATGAAGTCGATGTTTTTTTGTTAATATCAACTTACATCAGCAAGTAGGGGAACAGAAACGCACAGCCTGGAGATTACCAAAGTTCTTCAGTTGCTCAGGCAGCCACCAAGCTGCATCCTGCCCTGCCCTGACATAGGTACCTGCAGAGCATCCAGAAAAAAGGCTGCAAGTGGAACTTGAAATGACAAAGACTGATTTCAATTTCCCTTCCTCAAAGGCAGCAGGAAACACTTGCTGAAAAATCAGAGAGAAATGAGTAAAAGGACACTGCCACGGGAAATGCTGTTTCCATCAGTAGAGCTTTGAAGTCCTCTTTAAGGTACTATGCTTTTACCTACAGCAATCCTCAGCATTTCACAGCAATACTTTTTTTGTGAAATATGTCCTCATTACACAGGGATGAGAAGTTTCCACCACTCTCTACCAATTGAAGGATGTGACTTCACAGTTTAAAAAAAAAATACAGACAAAAAACCATTTTAAGCTTATAGACCTATGGCATCACACTAAGGCAGCTTCAGGTCAGAGTTCAGGACTTTGCATCTGTCTTCTAGCTGCAATTAGGTCAGAATTTCCCGTTTTACTCTTTCCCATAACTGCTGAAAGACAGCAGCACATGCACGATCTCTTACTACTCAATTTCTGCCCTCACACACTCTGCCAAAGAGTCTGACCACAGTTCTGCACCTGCTGGAAATGGCACAAGCCAGTCTGAGCCTGTCCTTGTAGCTATATGCATACATTGGTTTCAGTGTCCAGTTTTAATTTAGTTGGAGGAAGAAAAGTCTCTTATTTATTTACTTACATCACAAGTTCATTTATACTTTGGTTCCCAGGGGTGACAGAAAAACTAGTCAGAAAGGAATACTGCAGATCAGTAGTTTCAACGTTACATCACGAAAAATTAAGCAAAGAAAAAAAAGATTGAGAGATCAAAAACCTGTTCTCAGTAAGCTTATGTTTAGCTTGAGGTGGTGGCCTTAACTACCCTGAAAAAATATTAAGGGGGCAAGACTTCATAGAAAAGATGAAAATATCTAGCATTTTAATCTAAAAGAAACCACGCTTTTAAAATGTACATATATTGTGTTTATGAAAGAGGGCTCTGATTTTTTTTATAACAATGTTACCATAAAATAAACACTGAAATAATTTTCCCAACTACAAAACAAAAATGTCCACTCCTGATCCTTGCCAGAACTTCACTTTCATGTGCATATACATATAAAGACTCAGAAACAGCTATAGGTACCTATTATCCTACATCCACTCTCTGTATTACGGCTACAGTGCTTACTCTGGAGCATCATGCTTCAAATGTTAATCACTTAGAAGCTGATATGCTACCAGAGTTGAGAACTGTGAAGATTGTGACAGATTTCCAGTTACACCTAAAAAGTTATACTTTTCAGCCTCGATACTTGCAGAAAGCACTGCAACCAGTGGCAACAGACAAAGGTCTGCCAAGAAAGAAAATTAAGTTTCTCCAGCAAGTATTGTGCTGCTACAGGTTTTAATGAACTACATAAAACCAATCAATAAACTGATAAAAGCTGCAATCAGAAGTCACCCATAAAAACAAGAAATACGATGTGACTGCTGAACTCAACTTTATTTTCTTCCAAATTCATCTGGAAGCCGGGAATCAGTCCTTCTGCATCACGACCAAGACTACTACTTCTCTTCTGCCTTTGGTTTCTTTTGTTTACCTGCCTCAGCCCTGCAGGTTATGAAAGGTGGAACCCATAGTTTGTCTGATTCATTGACAGTCACACTTGATTGTGTTTGCTTCCAGGAAAGAAAATACTAGAAATAAACACACTGATCTATTTGGTGGATTTGTTAATTCCGTTTATAAGAATTCTCAGAGTGCTTGAAAACTCTGCCGTGTTTCACCTTCAATCATTCATCTCTTCTTCCTACCCAGAAATCTCACAATACATCGCAAATAGCAATCAATTAGCTCAAGAAATAAAAAGATAAAAGCCATTTTTTTAAAGGAAACAACATTTTAACTCATTTTCCATTTAAACTATCCTGTTGTAACATGAAAATGAGCAACATTCAGATGCAATTTCTGCAGATTAACACAACAGATTTTAGTATTTGAAATAACAGACAAAAATACTGCCCCTTTTAAACCAATACAGAACAGCACAATTTTAACAACGTTCCTGAAAGAGATGAAAGAACAGTGCAGTGGGTTCTATGGCAATGATATAATCAACATTCAATTTTGAATCCTTGCAAAGACAGAAATTCAAAAAAGACATGTTACTATCTCACACTTTAAACCAAGGGAAGTATGATACCTGCTAATTCTTTCTCAAGATAAAGAAATGTTTCATACTGTATCAAGTCCCAGTTGCTGGAACAGAACAATCATCTGAGAAGCAGAATACACTTAGGACACCTTTCTCCCTTTCTGATCTAAAGAGTTTTTTGTTTGTTAAATCAACAGTCTACAAGTGAAAGTTTACTAAAATAGTGAGTGTGTGTAAGTAGGACACATTTTCTTTTACTCCAAATTTAAATTCAAGTTTCAGCTTCAGGTGTTGGCTCATCATTTCCTCATGCTTGAGATGGCAACGCCAAAGACCTACTGAAGCACCAGCTGAAAACTTCCAGTACCCTGTACCTGTACAGAAGGGCAACTTGTCACTAGGAGATTACACCATACTGCATATGATGGATGACACAGCCAGTGAGGATCCCAATTCCCTTTCCCTGGAGCACATTGCCCTGAGAGTATGAGTACCAAGGAGCTGGGGAGCTGAGCAAAATCATCCAACAAGTAAAGACTGGACTTTCCACATTTCACACATCTCTGCCACCACTCAGATGATACTGATTCATATTTGTACTTTTTAAGCAAAAGACTTGCTGCAGCAACCAGCTCAACAGGAAGGGATTCCTGATGCAGCAGAATACTGCTTTCTGAAGAGGATCAACAAAAAAAAGACACTAGTTCCAAAGCCTATTGAGAAGAAAATATTGATATGAATTGCCATTGCTTGTAATTTCAATCATCGTTCATCATAACTACCTCTGCTGAAAACAACTATTCAGCATTTCTGCAATTAGGATTTCTTGCTATTTTTCCTTCTTATTGAAGGACAATGAAAGAACCGGTAATCTAATCCTTTAACATGTGAATACCTAGCAAGTGGTAGTTTCACTAGGGAAATACATCTAAAATAATCAGGTAGTTTACAATTCTCTTTTTAGCCTTCCTAAGAAGATGCATTTGCAAAGCAAATGCTAAGACATTTGTAAGACATGCATGCTTAATATGTTCACAAAAATTCCCTTGTCCAAGACAGTTGGATACACTAAGTACATCTTGATGTTCAATTCATTTGAATGGCATTCCCCCAGTAAAACTCCTACCAGAACAGACAGAATCTGAGTCAAGCAACACCTAATGGCATTTATCTTTAAATTATATCAGCATTATTGAAATTTTCAAATACTCTTCATCTAAAAGGGAATTCAATATAAAATAACTTTTTGTAGAAAAGCAAAGTTTAAGAAAATGCCATAAAAAGCAAAACAGGAGGAATGAAGCAAGAACACTCTGGTTAGGAAATGTAGATTTCATGGAACATTTTCCAGTGTGTAACTCCTGTGGGATCACACTTTATGGAGAGCTACTATGAACCGCATTAATTTCAGACAAATGCTCAAGACACACCATATGTTAAATGTGCCTTTCATCATACTACACCTACAAACTCTAATAAAAACATCTAGAACATGGAAAACACATCAAATGTAAGCAAATATAAGGGGTAAGTAACTCTCTAAACAGATTAACCATGATAACAAAGTTCTCCTTAAACATGTTCTTATCAAAAGAAGCATCAGTCAGAACAAGATTCCTTCACGAAGTTGTACCAGTTTCACACCCAGGATCCCCTACTATAAAGATGTCTGGGCCAGAAACATGGTTTACACACTCACCAATTATGATGTACCTGCTCTTGAAATAGAGAGAAGGCTTTCACTGTTACTTTATGTGCACTTTAAATTGGCATAAGAATAGGCCCAGAAAAGGCTCTCCCTTAATCCAGCTACTCTTGCTTGCCCCATCCTTCTATTAATAGTATTTTTGTGGGCATGTGGCAAACTAAGCAATGAATTTATCCACATTAAAGCAGAGCCCACTTCCAGATGAAAGAATTTTTTTTTGAAATATAAACGTCATCCCAGACCCAGTTTACCATGGGGTTGACCCAAATGCAGGATCACACCTTTCATTACCACCGCCATCTTCTGCCTGCTTGAAGTGCACAGGAAACTGCAGTCCTAAACACACAAAATCTCCAAGATAAGACTTTTTCTGAGCACTCCTTTGAGTCAGAAAACAAGAGCACAGTCAAGAGAGTAGACCACGCAGCAGCATTTCTGTCAAGCTGCTCGTACTAGAGATACCAGTAGTTCTCTGGGCAAGGTAAGGCACCCTGTTTCACTTCCTCCACTACACTGCAACCAAGTCATACTGGTATCAATCATATCCTAAACTTTTCACCTCTCAGGTTAGTATCACAACTGTTTTAGCTTTAAGTTTCAACTAGCCTTTACAGCCACCTGTTAGATATCTGGTAAATCAAATCACCAACACCCAACTGCTAAAATCCTAAGGCACCAGCACAGTGAATTCAAAACAATAAATAAATAACCACTTGTGTAAATTAGTGGTGGACATACCAAGACAGTACTGGTCAAATGGAGAAATTAAATGCTGTGGCCAAAACTGTGAAGAAAAACCCACACTCACAAAACAAGGTATGTTCTTTCACTTATAGCAGACAGGATGAGAGACAGCAAAACCACATTTCCGTACCCGGTTTGTTGTGGATTTAATGGATTTCTGCCTTTTTGCCATGGAGTAATTCTTTGGCTTACCAAAATGCAATCTCTGGGCTTGTTAATTTCATATTTAGTTTTCTAGGTCTGTAATCTTGCCACTCTTTTAATCAAAAAGGTTTCAGGCAAGCATTTACATGAAAAATACTCATTCAAATCCTAACATTTTTACACAGAGGTTGGATATATTCTGGTTTATGAAAATCTGTTTTGCACAAACTATGATAATTATTCCTTTTTTGTAATAGCAGCTTCCCATGACAATTTGAGACTTAGTTGTGCTATTCTATTAGAAATTTGCCAGAAATACAAGAAAGGAAACCTTAAAATTACAGAACTACCTACTGACTGTTTGTAAACCTGCTTGTGTAAAATCATTATCTGTTTTTCATAAAGGCAACAGAAAAAGCTGGGAGGAGTAGGATGGAAAATAGGTTTGATGACAAGCGGATAGCTCAGACTGTGTTTCCTTTGTGCGAGCTTCAGTGAAGATCAGAGAATAAGTTAGAAAATCCTATACTTCAATATAAAGTGAAAGCAGTTTAAAATTACTGATTTATTTATTGAAATAAGTCCACTTTCACTACTATAACACAACAAGTGTGAGTGAAAGCAAGGAAAAGAGAAGTGAGAAAACATTTATTTATGCCACCAACAAGGGAGGCAATTACTTTTACCATCACTAGTATAACTTCTGCTCATGAACAAAAAACCAAAGTTGCCTTAAACGAGCTACAGAATAGCCCAAGAAGCTGGATATATAATCAGCACAGTGAAACCTTGACAACTCCTCCATTATTAGGACCTGAGCAAGTCTGTTCAACAGCGGTTAAAGCACACCTGTGCGTACTTCAGTCATACTCTTGAATACCATCCACATGCACCAAACACCACTTTATCTTAACTCTGTACCTGTAAACAAAGTCTTGAAATCAGATGCCATTTTTCTGCAGTCTAAAGCAATACAGAATTACCCTCAATATCCACCGCAGAACCTGTGTAGGGCTCATTTGATATGGTTGTAAATCAGACTTTTTCCAGCTCTATTGACTAACCTAGACTGTACACTGAGAGATATTACAGTTTTGTTAAATTCATAGCTGTTCTGCTATGAACTCCCATCTGAGGGACAGTAGCTATGGGGAATTATACAATACAATTGGGCTGTGAGCTGTAAAACCTGCCTGCAGAGGCACATGGAGGCACGGAGAGGCTTCTCTCCACCGGACCCTGGGGGGAGGAGGTGTCACAGGCAGACCCCTATGGAGAGGAGCCTGCCGGGAGCTGATGGACAGGTGGACAGTGAGTGGTCACCCCATAGAAGGACACTGAGAAAGTGTGTTGCTGATGTGGTAATGTGGGATAGGTCACGCCATAAGGAAATGCTGTGCCTTAGGGAAGTGTAGAAAACCAACTCACTCCTTTGAATAAACGATTCGGATTCCCTGCTGGTCTGGGTCCATGATTCAATCGCTGACAGGTAACCACAATAGGTAGAAGCAAACTGATGTTTGAATACAGAAAGTGACCTGCTTTACCACCTAAATTCCACTGCTTCAGTGGAAGAGCAGAAAGTGGAAAAGCAGAGCAGTGTTTCAGTGGAGAGAACCAGATATCAAACCTTTCTTTTATATTATGCTCAAGAGAGTCCTTAGACTAGTACTTCTTTTCAAAAGTCCAACTTGCATTTATGCTCAAATTACATTTCCAGCTTCTCTTGTGTAGAGTATTCATATACCGAGGAGTGATGATTCACTCAAAGCTGTGATCCTCACTACTGATAGGAAGTTGGTTTGCCTAATCTTTTGACATCCCACATTGTCATTACCTTCCTTCCTTCAACCTTGCAACAAATAAATCAAGAAAGAGCCTTGAGGAATTCATTGTCTAGTGGGCAGGTAAAAATACAATTGTGGTTAAAAAGAGACTGGGAAACTAGCTACTCAAGAGCTACACCAAGAGCCTGCCTCAGAGTAATTCTGCATAGCTCCACATAGAACCACTCAGCACAGAAAAGTGTATCAGACCCTGTATTTTCCCTAACTTTACAATGCAATTGCTTGACCCCACAGTGCTGCAACCACTGCATGTATAGCTATACGTGCATTGTAAAGGTTTGGGCACACAGGTGGCATGAATACTACCACACGGTAAGAATTTTGTTTCGGTTTTCCCCAAAAAATCCCACCTTGGTAAAAAAAGCAGTATTACCCCATTGTCCAAATGGAGGACAGAGGCTGAGAAGATAGATAGACTACCACAGGCAAACTTCCCCAATACAAATCAAAGCATTGACTGCATTACCACTGAAAGGTACATTACTGGAACCTGTTAATTGCAGCTGGGATGGAAAATAGCAGAATTCACATGGGAAACAAAAGGAGGACAAAACTGTCTTGGGAAAGAGCACTCTGCCCCAAGCATACTGCCTTATTAAATAAACACAGCCACTTCTAAGTGACTCCCATTTAACAGCATCTCATCTCCCATTTTTTAACACACTGCTCTCCAAACAATCCTCTGTGGTAAGGGCTGTGCTTCAGGAAACGGTATTACTTCCACTTCCCAGACAGAGATCTGAAGCAGTGAAATCCACAGGTGAAGTCTCCAGAAGACATGTAATGGGATTTTTAAAAATGTCTTAGCAGACTAGACATGTAATTCAGCAGAAACTTAGCAACAGACAAATACTCAAGAGGATTTTCTAGAATACCTAAGTACATGGGGGCTTCTACCCTTACTTATAGATATGCGAATGTAGCTTTTTATCCTAAAAAAACCACAGCACATTACCAGAAAAATCCCAAAATACAGTCTTTAGCCCCTTGTCTTCCCAGTGAGGAATGACACAGCTATTAAGTCACCAAAATTGCATACAAGTTTCCATCTTCAGCACTGAAGCTACCCACTAACCCTACTGAGTCTTTGGCTTAACAACATCAGTTCTTTGTCAAGCAGCTCACAACTCATCCCTGCAGAAATCTTGTCCCTGCAACTCCCACAACTCAATACTTCTCCAGCCATGTTCCCCAGAGAGCTGAGAATCTCTGACAGCATTATTCACACATAAAATACAGCAGCAACACATTAAAAAGAAAAGTGGATATCAGACAGACTTCTGCATAACAGCTTAGTGGTTAAAGAGTTTAATCAGACCATTATATACAGTACTTCAATTCTTTCTTTACTTCCCCTTCCCTGTCTAGTAGGTTTCTGTGAAAAGTGGAAATACTCCCAATTCTTCCCCTGGAGGAAGAAAGTCTCTTTCCAGTCCCTGCTTAGAATAAACATACATGAAAAAACACCACAGGCTAAACCATGTAAATAGGTTTTGGCAGGGACTGTAATCTAGTACAACTCATCCAGCTGACCAGAGTCTTTCCAGGGGTGACAGCACAGCATGCATTTCTCCTCTTTCAGCTTTACTGGACCATTAAGGATCTCACACAAACCAGAGAGTTTTCTCCTGGCCATACCAGTCATTTTCCCGGGAGAGAAGAAACATGGGTCTTTCTAGTAGATAAAAAACAGGCAGAACTAAGATGAATCAAGAGTGCTGCCTTCTGCAGCTTTTTTGTTTAAGAAAAATCCCTACTATGCTTATACTTTGATGTAAAGATTAGGTGCCACTCTTCGAAAAGTGATTCAGAAACTACCAAGCCAAAGCAGCGCGTCCTTGCAGCACCAACTTTGGTGACTTCAAGCAATGAGAGATTTGAGACACTCCTGCAAGCTCAACATTCCCCTATGAGGTACCCTCCATACGTACTAGATTTCTCTGGTACTGTGCTGGGTCACTTAACTTACACCACGCACCTCAGGCATTTGTCTGCCCTCATTCAGCCAGCCCTGCAGCCCAGTGGTGCAAAAGTGCCCACAGCATTGCTATCTTGCTGCAGAGAGCAGTCAAAGTGGCTTATCCAAGGTCTCACGGGAATCCCTTGACAGCATAGTCCAGAAACTTGCAGTAGATTCCCTCCAAGCCCCTGATCCTGGCAGCTGCATCTCATCCACCTGCGAGCTTTCTGCCTTGCTTTACATTAATACAGAGAGGCATTTCCTGTGTCTACAGATTTTCAGGCCCTCCAGGTTCTGTCACAGGCTTAAAAAAAAACCCTCTTGACCCTTAATGCAGTGCATACTTACAGCTGCATTTTTCTTTCAAAATGTGTAAACTAAGATTACCCCAGGATTCTTTCACCTACACAAAGATGTGTTAAAAATCAAGGCTTTAGACGAAATACACACCTGAGTACCAAGCACAAAAGGAGAGCTAACAGGAACTAAACAAAGGACAAAAGATAATTCCCTACATTCACAAGGCTTCTATGTCCATTTGACTGAAAGCACATTAGAAAAAAAATGTTGCATATGCAAAGAAGCTAGAGGTTTGTATCTGCAAAGAAAAGTCTTATGTCTTTCCACGGAAGAAGGTTCTTTAGGTGTATAATAGCAAGGCTGCTAATGCTAGTTTTAAAAGCATCTTGTATACATGCTTGAAAACTCACCCTCAAACAGAAACCTACAACCTCAGAAAGAAAAAAAGCAACCACATGTATGCTCATGGGGGCCCTCTTCTTGTACAATCTTGTGGCGTTGTTGCTTTTTACATCTCTATAGACACGATCAAACCTAAGAACAAGAACAATTTTCATCCTTGGTAGATTGTGGGTTTAGAAGAAACGTCAGAAAGAAACCATGCCCCAGAAATTTCCAGGATGTCACAGGCACACAGTTGTAAGACCTTTTCTTATGCTGCCAACAAGTGAAACAGGATGCATTTTTTGGCGTCACCAGTCTGTAGAGACAAACCAGGGAACTTTGTGGGGGAAGAAAACTAAATGCCTTGTAGATATAAATGGAAAATGTTCTTCTCATGTCCTTCACATTCAAGACACATTATTAGCTTTGTTTTCCTTAGCCATCTCTAGAAGAAACTGGAAGCAGAGAGATGCAAAGGAAGCAGGGTATCACTCCTGAATGAATTAAACCAAGAACTTATACACAATTTACTTTTCAAGAATAAATACAAAAAAAAAGTCATAAACATAAAAAGTCATTTGGATGAAGTTGCCAAGAATATTTCTTTAACACAGCTCAAATAAGTAGGAAACCCTCATCGGTGCTTGATTTTGCTGTTGATGTCGTAGATATTGTTTAGGACAAGACAGAAAGAAAACATACATCTTGCCACCAGAAATTAGGAAGTACTGATAAAAACTGTAAATAAGCAACATGTTCAGACTGCAACAGCCTTCTACAATTAGGACAGAAAGTCTACTGGTCAAATTGAGTATAAGAATACACAATCTATCCTTTGTTAGCACACTGAGACAAGCATACAGGGAGTGTTTTATGCCCAAAGTCTTTCAAACCTTGTGTTATTCAAGACTGGATGTGTATTTCCAGAAGAGGCACCTACTTTGTATCTAGTCACATGTCCTATAAAATTACAGAAAGCCGACATTACTGGTGGTGTAGCCTCTCCTTTACACATCAGCACAGTGCCATCTTTCAAAGACATGAAAGTGGATGGTTCTCATACGGAGAGAATGGTACTGCAGGGAAGTAGGAGATGTGAGAAAAAAACCAATTAAACAGCTTCCTCCAAACATTCCTTTTTCTTTGCCTCATCCCTCACATGAAAAATCCAGTGAAAGTGTTTTGGCCAACTTTGGCCTTATTCTCTTTTTCTTTTCTTCTCCAAATGTTATCACAAGACCTGACTTCACTACTTCGAACTTCCATCTCCAAATAAAATTAACAGAAGAGCAGACAGGAGGACCACTCAAGTATCTGTGGTGTTATTATCTCCTGGTAACCTCTGGGGCATAAGGACAAAGGAAATTCCATAGCAGTTAAGGCACTGCTGGACCTTGTTACACAGCTAACACGGGTTTGGAAAGAGTCCTCTTACTTCCACAGCAAACACCTATTCGTTCAATATTCTGTGATTCTCTAGAAGCTCTCATCTCATAATGGATGTTGACAAACTAAATCTCAGATCACGCCCCATCACGTATGTATCACCACTATTTCAGTGAGAGACAGAGGCACAGAAATGTTACGAGATTTTCGCAAAGGGCTGCAGAGCTCACAAACTCGCAGTCGGAGAAATCCCAGATGGTAATTTTTCACATGCCCTAAATTATAAATAGCCTCTTCCCTGGATCTGAAGCAAGCAAGCCCCTGGATAAGCATCAACAGGTATCTAGACCAGGAAACAGAACAGACAGCAACACTGACTTTTCTCTGCAGATCCATAGTGCTTCATGAAGGATGAGTACTGAACTCTTGCCTCCTGCAGCCACCATAAAAATCCAGTGGAGACCCACATCCCACTCCAAAACCACTACACAGTTTGGCTCAGCTGCTGGACTCAAATGTCCACACAGAGTCCATGCTGCCACTGCCTTCTTGGCTGTCAAGTAGCGAGATGGTGGCTTGTCCACTTCAAACCCAACACAGGATCTCCCAAGGCAGACAGGTGGAAACACGTGGACAAGCACTGTCAGTCACAAGTGTGCTCCCTACTCCAAGCCTTAGCTATCCTGCACTACAGTTGTCTCCCTTGCACTTATTAATAGGGAAGTGTAATAGGAAAACAGCACTGTGTTTTCAAAAAGAAGTCAAGAATCATTTCAGATATAAGGCATGGCTGAGAACTTCTTATTCACCCCTGTAAAAGGGTAGAGATGGAGAAAAGTGGCTGTCCAAGAGAAAAACTTTGGTCAAAGATAGCTCTATTTTCCAACTGGTTTTAAGAAGGAACATTTGAATTGCATGATAAATAGGAGAAATTGGTTTACCAGCACATATAAGTTACTGAGAAAGAGAGACTAACCAGCTATCCAAATATTTTAATCTGGAAGCCCCATTGTCTATCTCATTATAAGATAGGAGCAAAAATGAAGATTCACCCCTCCTGCCAAGAAGCAAAGAGATTTGAGAAAGAAAAAGTGTGATCAAAATGCTTTCTCTTCCTTAACCCCCAGCCAAAAGCTCATTCAAGTTTGCCTTATGAATAAATTTAAATAATATTGTCAAGTTAACATGGTAAACGACAGCTTCAGCCATGGAGCAACTGTCAATAACATCCTGTAACCCTGACTTTGCCACCTCTGAGGTCTGTGCACCACCATGCAAGCACTCTCCCAGCCTCTACAAGGATCTCACCACTGTGACAGCTCAGTGGGCTTCAGGTCACCTGCTCCTCCTTCATCTCCAGTTGAGCCTGTAACCCCATGGGCACCCCTGAGTTCTGAGGAAACCCATTGCTTTGAGGACACAACAGATACAGGCTAGACCTTTTTGCTGATGTTCATGGTTTTAAAATTGTCAGTGTTAAATTTCAAAAGCATTGCTGCTACTGCCTACAATACCACAATATTTTATCAAGTATTTGCACAGAAGCATGAATTGGCCTTGCTCTCTTTTGATTTGTTGATTCAGGGTTCAAAGTCAGAAAAGACCCCATTTGCACTCCAAAGTACTCTTCTGCTACAGTACATCTGCACCACGGGCTACAGCTGTAATTGAAACCCAGGTGATGTCTCAGCAGCAGCCTCATCATGCCCTCTCTATGGTGCTAATCCTTTACTGGGCTACTCAGACCTTGGGCAAGCACTTCTTGCTGGGGTAAGCCAGAACAGGGTCAGAGGGGGTTCTTCTCATTTGCAAAGTCTCCAAAACAGCCAAGCCACGTACATAAAGAGACAGAGTAACATAAAAGAGGTTTATTATACTTAAGATGGAGGAAAGAGCAGCATTTTTAAAAATTAAATGCTCTCAGTAATCATACAGAACATGTACACAGTACATAATACATACCAAACAAAATCTCGTGGCAGGGCCCAGCGTTACGCAGATTCTTTATTACATGAAGGGGACAAATTTTTACTTCTGCTCAATTGTGAGATGTTCTGCCAAGTTGTTTTAAGCAAACACAAGAAAAAAGAAAAGCACACATTCTCATTGCCAATGTTTCACATCCCAAATATAACAGTGAAAAGTTTTTCTCCTTTGAAGAATTTGAATCTCATGCAGCAAATGTCAAAAACTTCTGTCTGTGTAAGATTCTGCAGAGAAACTATTTAAATAGACCAAAAGAGAGAGGCCAACTTAGAAGATCACCACTCAAAATTATGTTCTCTGTTTCCTTTCCTTCTAACACATTAAGAACTGTCACCACTGTATCTCTGCCACCTTATGACACAAAAACTTAACAAGCAGTTCCAGAAAGACTCTGTATATATTTTCAGTTTGGTATTACTTTTCCTTAGAAGAGTATACCTCGCATGTTTTCTGAGAGCAGGAAATTATAACAAAAAATTTTCAGCTGTATCTCATACTCAGCTCCATTGGCTTTATCCTGAATCTTGGTATGTTGTACTCCTGGCTTGCAAAAAAAAAAAAAAACCTAATTATTGAAGAACACCAGAGAAAAATCTAAGAAGCATGAGACAAGAACAGTTTGACAGCTTAAAATCAGAATGGAAGTAAAAAGAACTCTAAACTTTTTATGTTTATCTCATGATTAATTTTCAGCCAATTTCATGATATTCCAGTGACTGGCATGATTTAGACATTTGGAGCTGGCAAGACAGCATACCATACAACTACATAACCATAAAGAGACCAATTCAAGCTTACTATGGGGACTATAACTTTGACTTGCCTGACATTTGCACATTTAAGTGTCTTAGCCATAACACCACAGTGTTCAGTATCAGAGCATTATGTAGCTGTTCTAGGCTAAGAAAGATGGGGGTTTTTTGTCTAAATCCTATCCATACAGGCAAGAAAATGCTATTTAGACTTCTACTTATTATTTGTGACATATTTCAGTTATATTTAAAAGCTTTTATTAAAAAAAAAATTATGGACACCTGCTTTTGACATTATGCCAAAACTATTTCTGCTATGCTGAACTACAGAGTTTGTGCCACCATTAAGACAAACAGTATCAAGGCAAAAAACTCAGAGAAGAAGTACTTGAAGTAGAATCACAGAACAGATTGGGTTAGAAGAGACTAAAGTTCACCTAGTCCCACTCCCCCTGCCATAGGCAGAGACACCTTCCACTAGGTACCACTGGAACTGTAAAACCATTATCTTGAACCAAGACAAAACCTACAAAAATACAGATAAACAGAAAGACAAAGAGGTATTCTTAAAACCATTTCATATTTTTGCATTTTAAAATAAAGATTAATTTTTAACTTGGACACTCAATTTCTGATGTAGAACAGCATTTCTTGGCTATACATAGATTCAGCTTCAAGATACACTTTTGTTGCCTGTTAATTAACACAAGTATCAGTTTATATAGACCATGTTTCACATTATCATCTTTCTACTCCTGCTGCACCTTGTGGCTAAACAGGTTTTCTGAAAGTCAGTGGCAAGATGTACACAATCTGCAGACCACAAACATAACTTTTTTAACAATTATAAATGCACTGTTCACAAACTGACCCACAATTTTGATAAGTCAAATTCTCTATTACGTCCATAAACAGCACATTACAATTATCCATAAAAGAAAGAAAAAAAAAGTAAGGCCAATTCTCCATGTTTGACAGCCTTGATGTTAAAATTTGTTCACCAGTTTTAATGCACCAAGTATATGGTATTCTATGTGATTGACCAGAGTGAGCACACCCTTCACATTTTGTAACATAAATCAAAATCAGACTCTTGAGGAGCTTACAATGACAATTATTTCACATGCCTGAATCCTTATGTTTGAAGTTATTCCCTTAACTGAGACAAGCAGCCAAACACTTTTAAACCAGCTTTACAATCAGCTCTGCAGTCTTAATTCTACTTTCCTAATGTCTATTTTGCGCACTGAAAGAGGTCCTCTAGGAAAACTGGTAATGAGATCAGCGAGTGTATAACTAAAACCTGCACCACAGTGCACATACACAATGGGGCCAGATCGAGTTTACACAAATGCTGTAAAGCCTGGGCATCCCAGCAAAGCAATACTTCACTTTGAAACCTATCTGCTAATTAATGTTTTCTTCCTGGGCTGAATGACCTCAGCACTTCATTTTTGCCCCTAAAAGGATGGCAAATCTCACTGCACAAAATGGTGCAAAAGCTATATACAAAATGGTGACACAGCTTGTCTCTCCTGGTGGGTAGTAAGTCCTGATTGCTCAGAAGGAGCCTTATGCCTGTGTCATATTTCCAGCCACACTGGACAACCCAAAGAGCCAGCAGTGGTGCCAGGCTGAAGGGGAGCTTCTGACTGCAAAAGTACACATCACCTTTCTCTCTCCTTCTGCCTTCTCTCTCCTCTACCACTGCCCCAAGGGGCTGGTGGCTCTCAGTGTAACACTCTTCCTTATTGCAAGTTCCTTTCATTTAAAAAAAAAGAAATTAAAAAATGCAAGAATTTTTTATAAGGGAAACTGTTAGGTGATGATAACCACAGGGTCACCACTGGCCCGCTCTGTAACTGCAAGTCAGCCCATAAACTAACACAGCCAGTGAGGCAGCATCATAGCAATTAGCATCTTTCAAAGATAGAAAAACGCTTTTATGTTTAAGCACTGTAGAGCAGAGCCTTTTGCCAGTAAAAACAGAGCATATGTCTTAATTTAAACATTTGCTCAGCATGTTTTGTGCTACTTCCTGTGTCTTAAGCATCTGTCTGAATTTGCCTAAACAAGTGGGAGAAAACTACACTTTCCTTTGCTGATGAACAGCAAAACCTGGATGATATGGAAGTTCTTATCGTCATGCATGCTATTCTGCAGTTGCAAGGGGAAAAGGTTATTTCAACAGTAACTCATGGAGTAGTGGCAACAACAAACTTCCCAGTAATTACCAGGACCTTTCCAAAGAACAGCTGCCTAACAGCTGTGAGGAAAAGAAAGCACAGAATCTTGTTACGGAACTTAGCAGTTATTACCAAGTAAAAGGTTTCTGGTTTACTCCAGAATAATAGATTTTCTAACTTTTCATAAGCTTCTAAGCTTTTCTGCTGGCTTCAGAGGCTAAATAACCTAAAACTGGGACAAACAAGCCTCAGTTGTCAAACTGATTTGACAGCCTATTTCTTACATTTTGTGACTTTAATCGAAACGCCACTGGTTTTTCTCTTCCTCCTTAACAGTCCTGTGTGAGCTGCAGTCTTCAAAATTTCACTTCTAATCTCTCTCATTTTGAAGTTTTCCTGTTCAGTTCTGACTACCCACTGCCTGTATCTCTATTAAATCTTTCCTACTGTTTACAATAGAGAACAAATTCATCCAGTAAAATTTCAGTTGGCTTTCCAGCTATTTTTCAAATGCAAGACAATATACACTCAACTACTGAATGGGTCAGAAAAAAAAGTCCACACAGGCACGCGCACGCATTCATGCCAAGCCCAGGTTGTCGCCAAAAAATAAAGAGGGGAAGGAAGAGTGCATTTTTCTGTTTCACAGGTAAGGAATATAAAAAACATTTCTCTGTGATGCATGTGTTTTATCACCATGAAGATGAAAAACAGTCAAAACTCTGCCCTAAATGAAACAAATTGATTCCCGTGTTTACCCCCCTATGAAAATAATTTACTAAGTCTTAAGAAGCAAGCAGAGTAATGGCTGGGATGTCATAGAGCCCATATATTAACTCAGTCAGCAATAAATCTCCCCTTACTCTCCATACTACTTTCTTAAATAGCTCACTATAAAGCCCCAACCTAATTAAAAACAGCTTTCTCGGCAACAGTGGCCTTGATTTCACTTATTTACACATTAACTGCAGCCTCCATTTGGCCAATCCAGTCTATTCCCTGTACCACGCAGGGCCTTTTATCTGCCCTGGACAGCATTTTCTCCAGCAGATGAAGTAGATGCCGATTGATTTGCTGTCGAGCATGGTAAATTAATAGCAACAAATTGCTGAGGGCCCCATCTCGCTGCTCCACCATGCTTCGGCAGTTTTGCTTTATTTGCTCCATGATGGGCAGCAGTCAGGCCTCTTCAAGTCAATTTCTTCTTAACAACCTGCAATACTTTTCAATGGTGAAAATAGAGCTATTCCTTGTAAGACAGAAATCAATATCCTATTGCCCTTAGAAAATGCTAAACAAGCAGTATTGGCAATCCACTTGGTACTAGAGGGTATCAGATATAATGCAAATCCATACTGCTTCCCTCCTCGTAGTTATTACAGTTTGCTAAAAGGTTCCTAATGCCATTTATCATCATTTACCATCGACTACTGCAGCTATGATTATGATATCCTATCAGCTAGCAGAGCCCTTTCATTTCTATCCAATTAATATTTTAGCAGCACTCAAATGGTTGCTGCCCAAGCCTTGTAATAAAATTTACATGGATTGGACTGATTTTTTTTTCCTGTGATCTTAAAAAGCCATTTCATTTATTTTTTAATACCCAACTTCTTAAAAGACCTGAATTTTCTTTCAAAAAATGCTGAAATTCAACATTCTAGCACATGAATTAGTTCAAAGATGATAATCTAGGCAAAAAGTGAGTAAAAGAATTTATGTATTGACACCTCCAGAGAAACATAAAATAAAAAATGAATGCCGTATCTTATTTACACTTTCCATCAGTCCCATTCACAAATATCTCTTGTCTATAGCCAAATACAGACCCTTATTTTAAGCAATAATTACAATTCTGAATTAAACATTCAGCAAGTGTGTTTGATTACAGCAATTTAAATAAACTGTTTACCATAACATTAAAACAGTCTAATTTCAGAAATTAAACCAAATGACCACCTCCAAGTACCAACAGTATGTTAGAAACACAGACCAGCAAATCAAGTGTTCATTCATAAACTATCAACTGAGCCTCTTAAAAATGTTTTAAAAAGCAACTTAGTAAGAAATGGGGATCTTTAGACAGCACTCAAGCATTATGCTTTAAAATTGTAGGGACATATCAGCTTATACTGACACCCAAAATTCCTAACTCAATGTCTTTTTTTTCCAGAATGTGTCAATTTTGAAGCTGTATTGATCCTAATACAGAATATTAAAAATCAGCTTAGTATATTAGGCTATAACATCACATGTAACAACATACCCTACACTTGTCTTTTAAAAATATACAAATGACTAATTCTACCAGTCTAATGCTATTTACTCAGTTACCAAAATTTAAATTAATTATGTTCTCAAACATAATTGTTAAAAATTGGCAACATTATGCAGGCTTAATTAAGATTAAATCCAATTTACTAAATGTACTTTAATTGGTACTAATTACATTAGCTTTCCTTTCAGAATGACAAATTCCCCATAGGTTTCACTTTAATAGTCTTCTATCAAAATCAACACAGGATGACTGATGATGAGCATCACACAAGGGGTGGGAAAAGAGATGCTCTTCCCCCCTCTCTGCCCCCAGACACACAGGCACACTCACTACCGCTGCTTTCTGCACGTTTATCCTTTTATCAATTTGCTAAGTCACAGAGTCATGACTCCATCGCACATCATTTTCTGTTCCAGTGAAAAATTTCTCTAAAAATAAATACTCTGTGGCTGAAAGCAGCCAAGAAGAACAAAAGCTTTAACAGAAAAATACACAAAGGTTTCAAATATCAGGGCCACCAATTACTAGGGTACTTCCAAGGACTCCAGGGAGTCCTGCTCTTGAACCCTTTGAGACGCAAATCTAATAAGTGAATAAGCCTAACCTGATCTTGAGAACTAGGCCCAATTACGCCGAAGGGCAACTTCACTGCATTATTGCCTGCTTTCCATTACAAGGGCATCCAGTGAGTACATCTGGAAAAGAACCTGAGAGGAACCAAGGCTGTCTGCCCAGAAAAACAAATAAAGACAGATATGCCTCTGTGCTAAAGTGAAAAAAAGAAAGAAAATATAATAAGTAGGTGGTTTGCAGGGCTGTCTGTATTTCATAATGTGATAAACTGCCCTCAGGATTTTTTATATGATTGAATTTAGAAAGCTGGGGGGTGGGGGAGAAGGAAAATAAAAAAGGGTGAATCGCTCAATTTCAGCTGAGTGAAATTCAAAGATGAGAGAAGAGGAAAAGGGAATTTAAGGTGGTAGACCAAAAACTCTTTGTGCACATCAAATGAAGCAATCAATGCCATCTATACAAATACCAAACTGGACGCTAATACTGTGATCAAAATAGAAGATGGAAATATTTTGCATTTGCTCCGGCAAGAGGAGAAAGGAAAAATACAACACTGTGTCAACAGAAAGGGAGATATGAAAGACAGGAAATTGGTATCAGATTTCAGAATGAAAGTGAACAAGTTTCTTAGCCGCAACTAATTTGATTCACCATCTGACAAAATATTTAAGTGTTTTGCATGAGAGTACAATACTTAAAACTACTAATTTGAATAGACTGAATGGTGATGGAAAAAGGTGTTTAATTAAAACCCAGTCCTTTGTAATCCCCACATTTGGTTGTCACTAAGTATTTAATTTCTGCAGAGTATCACTGATGACTCCATCACCATACACATATAAAATTTCTGAAGTAAAGCATTTAGAAATTAAAAGGCTTTTGCTATGAACTCATAGCTTTTTTTCCCTGGCTTAATACAATTTCATTACACATTGCACTTGCAAGCAGATTTTGTTGCAAAGAATTTTGTGCAGTCAGTGTAAGTCTAAATAACCACTGTAAAAACAGGGTATCTAGAAATATAAACAAGTTTGACTGCAATGGTGGCTTTCAAATGCCTGTAAGAATTTGCTACATAGGTGGCCTGTAAAGACTCTGGTCTTTGTGAATTGTTTCCATATCTACAGCTTTACTGATTGAGGGTTTGTTTGGTTTTATTTTGTTTTATGTTTTACTCTAATGGGACCTGAAACAATCTGGATCTTCATTTGAGAACAGACCCAACACCTGGTCAGTGACCAATCTTTCCACCAGCACTCACGACAAGGATCAGGTCCAGAGAGTCAGCACGTGCATACAATCTGATCTACTGCAATCACTGCCTTTTCCTGTCAGCCATTTGTTAAATGCACTTGTTGAGTTTTACGGTACCCATGAGAAGGACCCATAAGAGAATTCCAAAGATTTACATAAGTCTGTAAAATAACTTGTATGTACAAGATTCCATAGGTTTGGAGCTGTAGATGCAAAATGCTTTGAGGTAGGAAATCACAGTGTCTTTGTACGTATGCCATCTAGCAAAAACGGCCCTAATCAGTTCTGTGGTATTGAGATACTAATGGAATACAAAATATAATAAATAACATGAAAGAACTTTTGACTTCTATGTCTGCTATCAACAAGATAAAGAATCCTATTTCCAAACCCAGAGAAGTTCCAAATCCCTAACTTTGAACAGAAATGCGTAAAAACCAATTTTCAGGAGATCCTTTTTCTCCCATCCAATCATTTCTTTATTTCTGCAGTTTATGCTCCCCAGCAACGCTGGCAAATTGCTCAACCATTTGCTAGAATGAGTTGTCAGTATTAAACTCCACTACATAAAAAGTTCCCTCACTGGAAAAGACGTCAGATGTTTAATTCATTCTCCTCTAGAGAAGGTTAAAAAACACACATTTATCAAATAAGAAACTCTAATTTACACTACCATGCACTAGCTGACTAATCTCTTGCTAATCTTGGCCTAAGTGCTAGAGTTCAAGGCACAGAACCGATAGCAGCCTTCCAGTACCTAGAGGGGGCCTACGAGAGAGCTGTAAAGGGCCTTTGACAAGAGCATGTAGTGATAGGACAAAGGGAAATGGCCTTAAACAGAAAACATGGCAGGTTTAGTTTAGACATTATGATAAATTCTTTACTGTGAGGGCAGTGAGACACTGGAACACGGAGGTTGAGGATGCATATCCCTGGCAGTGTCCAAGGCCAGGCTGGAGAGGGCTCTGAGTAACCTGATGTAGTGGAAGGTGTCCCTGCCCACGGCAGGGTGGGGTGGAACCAGACAGCATTTAAGGTCCCCTCCAACCCAAACCATTTTATGATTCTATGCTTACACCCTCACAGAAAGCTCATTTAGTCTTTTGTGTTTGAGATGCTAACACACTGGTTCTGGACAGAAGTCCAAGTAAGCAGCCTGAGGGGATCATCAAAATGGCTGTACGTCAACTGCATTCGTAGCTCCAGCTTAAATCAGCCCAGGTTAACCAAAAATCCATTTTTTTCCACACACACTCCTTTTCCTAATACACATTCACGACTATCATCCCAAAAGTAAACCCCAAAGGTTTGAGACCAGACAGAAAGGAAGATACAACCCACAAACCCATTCATACTCACAGACACCCTCTCTGTGAAGTATAGGATTGCCTGCATGTGCAAAAATTGCAATGTGGAAAGTCAAGCACATAATGCACAACTGGCAGTCAAGACCGTAACCTACAAAGACTCTGCATACCAAACATGAGACAGAAGATTCAAGGCCAGGTGAAGAAAAAAAATTCTGATGCACTCAAGCATGCAATTAAAACAAGTCACACAGAACACACATCTGTTTTAAGATTGATAGGAGAAATTATACAGACCATTCTTACAGCAAAACAAATTATCTACCTACCTGTTTATGCATCTCTATATTCAGCCCATAGGACATCTCATAATACTAAGAAAAAAGAAAATTACTCTGTTAGACCTTGCAATTGTGAAAACTATTTTGAAATTCACTATGACTGAAACATCTGTACAAAGACATACAGACCTACGCACATTTATTTGCCTTAAAGAGTTCCTGGAATTGCAAAGAAAGCATTTCAGAATAAACTATTTTTTTTGCCTTATCTACATTGTTTCGTGTCACATTTACAAAGAACAGCTGTCAAACAAGGCAAAAACAGACAACAAAAAAAAAAGAAAAATAATCACAAGCAGAGTCAAGGATTAGAAGCAGAAAATGATCAAGATTTTATTCACTAGCACGCATAAAACATGCCAAAAAAACACCCAAAGTGCTTCAAGCATATAAACACATAAATCAGTAGCGTCTAACAGACCAATTGTTCAATATTTTAAATTTTAAAAAAGAACATACACAAAAAAATCCTGCAATTAAATTGCAGGGATAAAAAAAATGAAAGAGCACAGAAATTCAGGGCCAGAGCAGATACACCAATCTAAGTATGTCCTGCTGTGCCCAAGTACTGCAGGGAACTCCGCTCAGTGTGTAATGTTAATACCAAACAATCTCCAAGACTTAGGCATATCAGGCATTAAAATGACAACTGTGAGCCTTACCATTTGCTTGCGCTCTTGCTTAAGATTTTTTCAAGGTTATTTACTCTTTTTGTGTATACAAGAGTATTACTTGTCATGTGCATATGGAAAATGGCTAATCCTTCAGAGATGTACAATAGAAGAGATAGTGAGAGCTCCTCTAGAGTTATCATGATCCATCACACAATTATGTATTTAGAGATGTCTTCCTATGCACATTATTTAACCAGGCAGACCACAACAACTGAGGAAATCCCTTTCACAGCTGAGATCCCTGACATTCTCAATTTAATGAAACAATGATTCAGCTGCCTAAGAGCAACAGTTCTTCTAGGAAGAAGGTTTTGGATTTGCATGAGCTTGTGTACAATTTTGTCTTACTCCCATCACAGAAAAAAATACTATGCCGAACCATGTTACAGAGATATGACCATTGGGACAAGTCAGCAAAAGTGAAAACATCATCCCCAGGTACACTACAGAAGTTGCACACAGCTTGAAAGGGCTGACAAGTGATTTGCTAGCATTTGGAAGAAACATCCTCAACTGCTTAAAAGGTTAAAAAGCCAGTTTCACACGGATACCGACTGCTGCAAACAAATTAAAAGACCCCAGAAACTAAGGATTTATAATGGAAGCACTGATGCAACCTCAACAACAACAGCGCTACTAAAATCTTCCTGTTTGCCTCCAGCAATCCGAATGTATGTCAGTCTCAGTACACCAGGCTAATAGACATTTTGAATTTGTTATGCAGCTTGCTTACCATGACATAATGTCGCTGCATCTCTGTCTTCTCACTGGCCAGTTTTTCACATTCTAGCTTTAAACTGTTTGAGACAAAAAGGAAAAAGCATGGGTACTTCATCACACTAAAGTGACATTCTCCTGAGCACCGGCTGCTCCCCTTTTCAAACATTTCTACACCACACAAATAAAAATGTGTATTCCAGCTCTTGCTCCTCTTTTCAAACATTTCTACACCACACAAATATAAATGTGTATTCCAGCTCTTGCTTGGGAGTTTAGGGTGGGGGTTTGCACTTTTCCATTATCAAGGGCTACTGTGCAACATCTTCATCTCCTAAAAGAACTGCATACATACATGTGGTGTACACAGAAAATTATTTTTCTGACAAAAAAAAATAAACACCAATAGTGGTTCACAGAAGAAGCACACAGGGGTTCGTATCTTTAATAGTTAAGCTTAAGAAGCTACTAACAAAAATCTAACTTGGGTTTCAGAGTTTTTATTTAGGAGTTTTAGAAACATCTCTTTCTTTTACTCAACCCACAGAAGAATTAAATGCATATCACCGCTTCAAGAAGCAAAACTTGTGGATTTTAATTTTTGCTCTTTGTTATTACGGATGATAGAACTGCAAGTAAAATACTGCACGTAATTTAAGGAATACTGTGGTAAATACTAACACCTCCAGTGTTTATTTTGTCTTCAGAAGCCCGCTAAACAATCCTGCCAGAAGTCACTTGTCACTTTGAGGACACAGCGCTGTTCCACCTAAGGATAATGAAATAGCTCGCCGCCTCACTTCCAGGTTATCAGCACTTGACATGTCAATGAAAGGCGCGAGGGGGCCGAGCCAAGACAAGATGCCTGTCCTGAGCGGCATTTCGAAGAAAAGCAGAGGACGAGCCCAGCCAGACACATATTTTTCTATCAACACCCGCCCTCCCCCACTCCGCACCCAAAAGTAAACAAAAAGACCAAAAAGAAACAAAAGGAAAAAAGAAAAAAAAAAAAAA
>VXAD01010615.1:680976-802229 GCA_013399195.1 Dicrurus megarhynchus
CAGGATGTTCTCCACTCGCAAGAGGAACGTTTGAAGACCTGGTCGTTAAATGCTCCATTGTGATGCCACGTTTGTGTTCGATGGGGCGTTTTGTCCCGGCTTCACAGGGCGGCCGTGCCCTCTGAGTACTGCACGTTTTGGAACGTACAGTAAACACACTTGGGAGCGACCTATGGAGAGGAAAGGACGGGAACTACAGCCTCGTCTCTCAAGCAGCTAAAGCTGCAGCAGCCGCGGCTCCTGCGTTTTGCGGACTGGGGAGCGGGCTTCAGAAAGTGCCTTCCCAGGCCTGAGTGTCGCATGCTTTCTGCAGAGCTGTCATTGAGGAGCTGGAACGTAAACACCTGGTTCCACGCNGTGGTGCTGTGTCCTGGAAAGACCCCAGGACAATTTTTCTGCAGAGCCCCGCTCTAGACAATGCTGTGCAGTGACGCACACATGAGGGATAGGCTCATAGATTGGGTATTTTTTTCCTTCTCTGTGTCTGTCATGCTTAGATTTGCCTTCAAGCAGTTTGTATTCCTGATGAGCTGCAGTTTAAACCTGCATGCAAAATAGATGTGGTTTAGTCATTTCATTTTTGATGCCTGTATACCAAATCTATAGTCTCAAAACATACACTCAGCAATTAATACCCTAACGATGGTAGCTAATTACGTATACTTATGGGTTTGATTGTAAATTCTCTTTACTGCCTACAGATCTCTAGCTAAGGCCTGCAGCTACTGAGCACCTTGAGGCCTTGATGAGACATGCCACTCAGGTTTTACCATTGAGGTTTTGCCTTGCTTAAGTGACCTTCAAGGATTGATCCAGTGAAACGGTCGTCGTGGTGGTGATGATGAAGGTAGTAAAGACATCCATCTTCTGCTGCTGCCTAGGACTCAGCTGCAAGAGGCACACAGTGGAAATTCCACCCTTTTCTGGAGTTTGTAACCAAAATCTGCTCCCCTATGGTGACTGCTATGATCACTAGCATCTGGAGAAATTTGTCACAACAGATTCTTAATCCTTTCGAAGAAAGATTTTGCCTAAAATGGCAAGTGCAAAATACATCCATCATTCTCACCTTCTGTTTTTATATGGCCAAAAATACCTACATGTTTTGTATTGCAATACTTAGCTTCCAGCCTACTTGCATATTTAGTTTCTGCTGTAATTTTCATATTTACCAAGGTCATAATCAGATTTCCGTAGGGATTTAGACCTCTGAATATTGTTTAAAGATTTCGTGATAAAACACCTGCCTAATTATGAAAACACCGCTTCTCCTGTGTCTAAATCTTCCAGCACCAAAAAGGCTTTTAAAAAATCAATCATGAGCACCCCTCACTAGACAGAGGAGCACTTCCAACTCCTCTGAAATAGAGGACATTCACCATATGCCTGGACTAAGCCTTGACATTCAGAATTATGGCTGCCAAATCTACAAATGCTTAAGTGGCTGTCACCAAGAGTGTGAAAGCTGTGCAGGAACAGAACAGAACAATTCACTCTGCAGAGTTGCAAGCACCTCTGGAAACCTGATGGGTGTGCACAGTGGATATTACCATCAAATCCACAAAGTGGAGAACGATAACTCCAGTTATAATAAAATAACCAGTATATCTGAAGAAATTGAATTTTGAAAATAACAGCAGGATTCATTGTTCCCTGTCACCCTGCATAAGTTTGGCATCAGGTACAGAGCTCCAAACATACAGGTGTTCAATACCTTAGAAAGCAAAAGTGTACAGCTTTTTGGTCAAAGCAGTCTCTGGTCTTCTTGTGCCGGTCAGTTTTCCAGGAATGTTCATTGAAGCTTCACCAATGTTTGCTCTTGCTTGCCCATTGGTCTTCAATGAATTTGTGTAGCTAAAATAAGGCAGAGCTTGGTTTGCAAAGCTTTAGCAAGACATATATATCCATATACTTAACTCTTTATGTAACTAATCACTTGTCTATTTTTGTGCAGCCTTGCAGCATTCTGGCAAGATCCATGTGACCCAGAAGTTTAAGAGAAAGTGTGCTATAACTTGCCACTTTTAAATTATGTGAATTAAGATCAGAATGTCATTGTCATTCTGTTTTCCTATCTTTTGTCACTTCTGACACAGCTTTGATGGATCTTTAAATATGGACTGTTTCGTATTTGAAGTTCCTTGTTTTTTCCTTCTTTTGTAAAAAATCTTTTGTGCTAGGTTATATAACCTGTACCATTATCTAGCAAGTGGAGAAGCTAGCTTTTAAATGTTTTACACATATTGCTAAAGATTTTTCATAAGTGAATCGATTGCAAGAAATATTTAGGCAGTTTTGTATGCACAGTAAGTGTGTTGAGTTTTGACTGGTGTAGAAAAACCCTTATAAAATATTTCGGAGGAGCCAGAGGTTGCAAAACATCACATCCATTCTTTTGTCAAGAAAGGCAACCGGTTATTTCAGTCCTAATAGTTCAGAACTAGCCTGCTTTTGTTTACATTCAAAATTTAGAGTCTGAAGTGAACAGAACATTGTGTGTTTATATATGTACTTTACAGGATAAGTGGAAAAAAACCCTCTCTTTTCCACCTAAGATTTTCTAACCCACTTTCAGACTCTTGTGATTCGGTTTTTTTTCTTTTTTTTTTTTTTTACAGTCACATCATAACCTTAGTACAGATATTTATCAGTGCTAAAGGACCTTTAAGAAAGGGTCCAATCATGAGCTGTTTTATATGTAACCCCACATATTCTCTGTCTGGAATGACTGTAGCTGAAGACCAAGACAGTTGTGCCTAGCACTGCAACTTATTACAGTTTATTTTGGGACCAAGTTACAAGGTCACCATACTTTGTCAGCTGTATACTCACTCACACACACACACATACACACACACACAGGCACACATGCAAGCATCCAGACTCACAAAAATAAAGTGTTAAACTGATAATCAGTTCAGAAGGCCCCAGAGTAAATCTTATATCTGTACACATATTTAAGTTCACTGTGTAACAAGTGCTCTTCTTCGTTTTCGGGAAGATAAACTCAGTGAGATTGTTAGTTGAATTGAAACTAAGTTCTTGCTGCTTAAAAATTTTAATTATGGTATTAAGTCAGGTTCTACTGGTAGAAGAATGTAACAGCATGACACACATTTTATGATCTGGTGTTTTACAAGTGCTATCGAGTGACCCTGTCTCAGCAAGTTTTTAAAACACTCCCTACCTACAATTAGTCATTAGTGACCTTAGGGATATGTTGTTACTGGTAAGAACATTAAGAGAATTTATGATACCATGTATAATGTAATGATTTATATGCCAATTTATATGTAGCTCCCTTGCAAAACAAGAATTTAGCATGTTCCAAACTATTTTTCATTGAAGTCTTTACTTTTTTCTTTTACATTGCCAAAGTCACACTTTATTTAGTTCTTTTATAGGCATTGGTGGTTTGGATTTATGATCTTACTTTATTTCTGCTTGATTCACTACATGCAGGATTCTTGCAATGACACAATTCTGCTTACAAGAACTCCACTTGGGATGTGGCAGAAAAACCTGTGTTAAAGTACACTGATGTTCTTTTCTGCAGAAAGAATAATAGTTCAGTTATCCTGTACTGGAAGCTGGATTTGCAACCTTACATGGTACAAAATGGCTTAGGCAGATATTTGAAATTAAAGTAATTTTTCCTAGTCAGTTCTTCTTTCTGCATTAAAATCTGTGAACTAGCAGCAACGAATATTTTTATCCATGTGGCAAAACCACAACAAATTCTTTGGGAGGAAAACTTTAACTCTCTTAAAGTTAAACTTTAACTTCTCTTTGAGAAGTCTCATAAAGTCCTATGTCATCATTAAGTTGTGTTTAAGTCTTTTTATCATGTTTGATATGTGAGTGCCACCTAGTCAAGCGACTTAAGTCCTGAGGCTCACCTGCAGCATTTGCTAAATGCATATTTAGGCTGCTTATTCCTCATTTTGTGGTAATAGTCTTAGTTGCAATAAGCATGAAACTAATGCAGTAAGGCTTGAACTGAAAAAACTGGACCTTAGCAAAGCATTTTCTTACAGTTATACCTTATAGCCACTGGCTAGATTACAAATTATACCCCTGATAAAACGACAATGTTTCTTAGTGCATTTATTCACAGGAAGCACCTTAGTCTCAGTAACTTAAAATCCACCACTTGATGTGCAACATCAGACACAAAATTTTCTTAGCTTCCAGAAAACTAATCAGATGGTTTCATCAGAAAATATACTGGCTGGTCTAAGTGCTAAAATCCAATGTTATAACAAGGAAGAGGTCAACCACTCACAAAAAAACACAGCCACCCTTGCACTGACCCCCAGTATAAGAACAAGGATTTCCTTATCAGGAGTGATAACTGTAGTAAAACACATGGCTTATCATTCTACCTTGCCTTTCAATCTCTCTAACCAGGTTTCAGTGCTTGCTGCAATGTTAGGAGTTTGCTAACTGTATTAGAAGATGAGGAGAATGGACTTAGCATTCCTTGCTGCTACTCAAGATGCAGTCTATGGCCCTGAAAGTAAAGAAAGTTCTCCTAGCCCTTGCAATACCATTAACAAATGTCCCTGTTTAGTCTCTGGCACATATTAATAACAAAATAAATCCAATTCTTTAACTCTCTCATGTTTTCTTCGGTGAAATAAATATCATTCCACATTTTTCAAAACTTCAGTTTTTCAAAAGTAAGTACTAAATTGACAAGGGGATTTTTGTCATATAATTTTGGTGAAAGAGAAACCACCACTGTTTGGAACTCAACATTTTCAAATTAATTATATTTTGACATGCAAGAGAAATATACAAACCAATTTAATTCTACAAGTTCAAAGTGCTTTAAGTAGGATGAGGAAAGGGTACTTCATACTGAAAGGTAAGAGGCCAAAAGAAAGAAAATAAGTTTAAATTGATATAATATGTCTTTAGTTTAATGTTCTTTATAGTGGCTCTATTGACATTAACTTTGACAAAACTAAATAAACTGAGCAGCACAAAAATATTATCTAATACAAAACCTCAAAAAATATTTTTAACTTATTTTCAGAGTGTAAATAAGATTTTGTACTTCTTCTTTTCTCATCCAATACAGCAAATTTCCTAGTTGCTCTGAAAAGGTGAAGATACCATTTCTCTTTTAATTTTTAATTATATATTGAAATTGAATTGCATGCTGTCATTGTACTGCAGACTCTGCCTGCACAGCAATCAGGAGTTTAGATCTATGTATTGTAAAGCAGCTTTATTTCCTTCAGACCTTCCTTAGGAGTATCGTTCAGAAGTAAGATGTACACACCTCTTTTGGTAGCTATGGAATAACTATGATAAAGATAAATGTGTTTAGCAGAGACTGAATTCAGCAAATAGCTGCTGTATATATATATTTTTTTCTTCCAAACCCACGGAAAACTCTAATTCTATGGCAGTGTGTTTTCATCTGATGAACAACCAGGATTATTTTCTAAACAACCTTTCACTTCCTAAGGAATGTAAAGAAGAACTCCTCTCCAGGTATTTTTCAGATTGGAAATAGTGGAGATGACGTGCTTCAAGTAAGTTTGTTAGGTGCCTGTAAGTTTCCTGTCTTACATTGCACAACAGTGCAGGCAATTTTGAATTTTTAGTGTTTCAGCATTGAAACTTTTGAACAGTATATAGATTTTGAGACTCATTATATGCATTCTGCTTCTGTTTCTGTTTTTAATGGATTAATCTATAGTGACCCTGTATGGACAGGGTCATATCCATGACCTGGACATGGACATATCCATTGAGTCGTTTCTTCAGAAAATGGTCAACATTAGGGTTTTGGTGGTTATGTGAATATTTTTCAGTGATGTGAGAAATATTGCCAAGACATCAGATTATGTCAAAGCCACATATGAGGTTACCTTTCTGTTATTCCTGTTCACACAATTTTGGAGAGTTGAGAGTTCATGCTCTCCTATGTTACAGCCTTGTCTTTCCTGACCGTGGCACATTTTTCTTTCCTGTCCCCAGTACAAAAGAGAAGCCCAGCGGGGTCTCCAGAGTATCTTCTGTGGGATGGAGAGCAGCTGTCACTCTCCTGGAGTGGGTTCTGGAAGTAGGGAGACTCTGTTCTGTCTTCTATCTATCTTTATAGTTAGGGTGACAGCCTGGTCTCCATGAAAACTGAACACAAACAATGCAGTTTTCTTCACTGAGTACTGACAAATGGACATTCACAAACCATAACTAAAGAAAGTAATGAGGAAATGGTTGTTATTTGAAGGACTCCTGTTTGTGTAACTGGGTATACGTGCAGTGATCGTCACTCCAGGTACTCCAGGTATCAGCCAGCCCTTTAACCCACACCTGTCTCAAAGGTAAACAATGACATTTTGTTCCTGATAACAAATACTTTCAATAGGGCAATCTCATGAACTTCTGTAACGTTTACTTAAGGAAAAAATGAATGGAGATTTACCCCTTACTGGCTTGTAGCTCAAGTGACTCCATCAGGTTCAGCTTTGGATGAACACTGGTATAAAAGAGAGAGAGGATACAACCCACAGGGTCAAACTGATTTGGGCTAAATTTGAGGGGCAATTAAATTACTTATTTCCAGAATAACCTGCAAGATATATTGGGTTGAACTTGATGTGAGATGGTTGAAAACAAAACAGGGAGTAATTAACTAAACAAACTTTTTGTTATGACTTTTTCCCCTTTAAGTTTTAAAGCAGCACCTGCCATAACAGAGTCCCTACCAGAGAAAGGAGGCACAAAGCTGAAGATAGCAAATTAACAGTGCCTCCTTTAAGAACAGTCAGTCACTTCTTGCAATCAAACCATGCTAACATGTGGCTTGTTCAAATAAAAATTACTGGACTAGAGCCAAACACTAAAAAGTAATTGATAATAGATTTTTTTCAGAACCCACTCATCCATCAAATGTGTCACTCCTCCATAATACTTTATTGCCCCTTGTTGCATTAAAATTAAGAAATTTAGCAGAAAATAAACACTCTTGCTTTCCAGCTGGCCCTCAGAGTTCAGCAGGGTTGGGTGGGACTGGGCTTAATTTCTGATTAGAACTAATTTGGCACTATTAAGTCTGGTCACGTTCAATAGGAAGTTCCATGATCACAGATTCACAAATAATGTGGTTTACCAATTCAACGCTATAGGTCAGGTCATGTTCAATAAGAACTTGTGCAATTACAGATTCATGAATAGTGCAATGAACCAATCTGGCACTATAGGTCTGGTCACATTATTCAAGAACATTGGGAACAGAGATTCACGAATAGTGTAATTTATCGAAGCAACTGAAATACAGATTTGGAATAGCTGTTGACAAATACATTAGCTGGGATAGAACTCTGACAGGAACATTGTGTTAACCTGGGTAATAATAATTAGAAACTTACCAAGAAGGCATCCGCCCTCAGAAGAAAAGGGAGGAGAGTAACCAGTCAACTGTCTCAAGTCTTTTTGGGTTTTCCTCCTAAGTGAAATTTCTATCCTTCTTATATACAGTCCAATCTTATTCCCTTCCTCCAATGCTATATGTAGCCGATATAGATAGTGAGTTGTGTAAAATAGTTATATATGTCATAGCATGTAATTAATTAAGCTTGTTAACATATGCAGAGTGTGCATTTTAGAATTTAAACAACCCTTAGTCCGATAAAAGTTATTTTTTCTTTGTTATGGTGTCCTTCAAACTTTCAGTCATAGGACTCTGCCATTCTGTGTCATTCTTCAAAGGTAAAACAGGACCATCCTCCTGTCTCCACGGGACTTCATCCTTCAGTCAATTCATCACTTCTTGATGTCAACTATGCAGATCTCCATCTGCAAAGATAAGACAGAGAGTACACAGTGTAGGCCATAGATAGTAAGACTTAGCCCTTCCCTGGCTCTTTGGTCATCATCCCACTCCCCTTCTAAAGAAAGATCTTTAAAATTCAATTCATTGTGTGCTCTTATAAACAAAGTGTCCTTGTCCTGGTTTATAATGATTGTCTTTTAGATTGGATTTGTTTTGTTACTTAATTGCGTTCCCTTATGTAATGCATTTTCAGACAGTTGCTGGAAATTTCTGCTGCTCTTAAACAAAGAATCTTTTGTGCTGTATTATCGGCTTTCATTTTCCTTGGATTGTTTTGTGCTGGTGTCTTTTCACTGACTTCAGCAGTGGAGTATTGTAGTCATAACTTCACTAAGTAGACTGTAACAAACAGATTCCTTGGCCCCTTCTCTCTGCTGCATCTTGTTAACTGATCTGTGGGAAACATTCTTTATGTTGTTAAGGCATATGTACTAATATAAACAATAAATTAACCTTAATAGCTTCAAGACTTCTAATACAGTAATCCAGCAGAAAACAGAGTTTATAAAAGTTGTATACCTACCAAATTCCATGGATACTTTTGTTTAAATGTTCTGTACTTATTTCCTCCACCAGCCTTTTAGTATTGGCTTTACCAAACAGATATTATGAAAAATGCTATTATGTAATTTCTTAATATGAGATGGCAAGGGAGAGATAAATACTGGAATCATTCAATTGCATTGACGTATTTCTTTTTTTCCTACAGTTAAAGAACAACAGTGAACACAATTGTAGGAAGATTATTACTCTGAATTAGAGATCAGGGTGCACAAATCTGTTGTACTAGTTTTATAGGGTCCACTAATGATAACTGTCAGATTATAGACTGTGGTCTAGTTAAGAGGTGAAGTATTGGGGTGCTAATTGATTCATACAGAAGCGCTTTGGATTCTAATGTTTAGAATGCTATTTCATATTATCAAGTGTTAGAGTTCACAACTTGTGTCATGAGAAGACTGTAGATTCGCATGACAATGCAGTAGTAGTAGCATTTTAAGCAAGAAGAGCTGATGATGGAAGTGCAGTTCTGCTAACAGATACTATCTAGAAGCACACTTGAACAAAGACCATGCACATCCCCCTCCAATAAGAGGTGCATTGTCTCTGGACCCTCGAGGGAGAAGTTTGTACTCACGCACTGTCTCTAGCACATTCTTTCACTTAGTGAATCCAATAAATTGGTACTATGTTTCCAAGTGAAACTGTTCATCGCCTACTTCCTGCCCCGGAAACTAAAGGCCCAAAAAGAATTTTAGAGCTACTCCACCGAGGGCTGATTAGTTTAAATGCAATAACCTCAGCCCAAAGTCTGATTTGTCATACAAGAATGTTTAAGTCTTTGAATCAGATAGCAAATCAAAGTGAGGATCAAATAAATGGGTAGTAAAAGCTTTGCCACTCACTGTCTGGCTTTGGACATTTTATTTTCAGTTTTTTTAAGGAAGTGTGAAAATACTTGCTGTAATTGGCATTGGTACAGGATTCTGTAAATTATTTATTATATTTCAGAAAGAGGCTCCAAGTTTATTACTGTCTCAGTCCCAGCTCTGTGGAGCATACGCGTGCACCCACAGACGCACGGGTGAGTTCAGTATTACAGTCGGTAGCAAAGAGTCCAGGAGGATATTTGCGTGCGATCCGGCAGGAGCATTTATTGCTTCTACACTGTCCAAGGTGCACAGGCAAATACGAGGACAATGCCGAATTCAGAGGTTTTATCCGGGGGTGGGGAAAAGGCGGGACTAGGGAAAGGGGACCAATGGGGAAGCTCTGGGGGAGTGACAAGGGGTAGAGGCTAAACAACTGGGGAAGGCAACCTGGGGTAGATTACCATAAGAGAATATGGCACCCTGGTAGAAGTCTGTGTCTGTCACCGTGACCGTAAATCTCTGGCACCAGAGACTGTCTTACCAAGAGCTCTCGCTGTCCTTTCTGCCACAGGCCAATCAGCCACCACAGGTTAGCATATGTAAATTCAGGAACCCCTGCAAAGGCATGCAGTTTGTGTGCCCCTTGTCTTTAACAGTTTCAGGGATTTCTTGGACATCAGCACTCGTCCTAGTCTCACAATAACTACAAATCTGAAAGTGTTTGAAAGCAGCACTGGGAAACTCTGACCTGATAATTGACACTGAGTCTATAAAATGCTTTAAGCATTTGCTTAACTTTGAGCCCATGAGTTGTGCTATTAATTCAGTCGAGTAAATCACTAGATTAAAATTAAGTTCATCCTAAATGCTTTGCTGGACTTTTAGCAGATTGTTAGGTTTAGGATTTAGGTATCTTTTTTAAACTTGCTGAGGTCAGATCTACTGATTTAAGAATTTATGATCCAGCTGAAAGTGGCACACTTAGATTTCTGTGAAAGTCATTTTGGGATAAGAGATCTCTCAATATTCAAAGGTACCATTACTTATCCAGAAACTGACTAATTTCTGTTTAGTTACCTAAACTTTTCAAATTCTACCATGTATGACTCATATTCTTGTAGCTCATATTTATTCATTTTATTTTTCCCAATGATAAAATCGATCATGCTGTAAACCACCATGCCTCAGGCAACTGCAGTGAGGCTACTACATGTTATGTGTTTGAAGTTGTCTCTCCTGCTCAATGCTACTTTTAACATCAATTTTATCGTTTGTAGTACAGTATACAAGAAATGCATGTAAAAATATGTGCTGCATCTTCCACTTACGGAGCAGTCTCAAACTAATTGCAAGGAGCCTCTTGGAGATAATAAGCACTACTGAATAGTGCATGTTGCCTTGTAGTATTGGGCTTAGAGTCTGGGTTTTAAAGTTGAAAAATAAGGCTTTCACTTTAAAGTAGATATTTGGGTGCTTATCTCCATAAAAACAAATCTCTACATGCCATAAGATTTCAAGGTGTAATTTAAAGCAATATAAGGTAAGAAGTATGGGGTTTTGGGTAGAAACAGTCCTCTAGAGGTTTTTTTTTACCTAACACCATTTCAAGCAGTGGTCTGAAATTTACTGTCACAGGTCAATATTCAAAAGATGAGTGGTTCATTTGTACTAGAGGTTACTTTGTTTCCTATTGAATGGGTAAAGGGTGAACAGCTGTGATACAGGAATATTTTTACTTGAAAGTTGAGGATTCTTTTTATTAACACATTAAAATATTGATCACTCAGTATGCTGTAGACAATTTCTCATTTTTTATGATTAGCTTATGGGAATACATTATTTACACTCGATATGACAGCTTAGATTTTTAGAAATGTGCAGTATGGTCACAATGAATCAAAATTTGTTTCAGTCTTTTGGGATAAAGAGTTTTATTATTATCCTAAACAATAGAACGACAGTTTTAACAGAATAGACTTTTTTTTTCCCCAATAGCAATCTCATTTGAATGTTTTCATTTATCAAAGCATTTCATGTTTACTTAAGAAACACATTTTCTGCTCCCTAGAGAAGTCCATAATGTACTCAGTAAAGACTGAACATCAGAAAAAATGTACCCAGTGACAGAGTAAAATTCAGGAAAAACTGTTCTGATTTTGTTTTGGTAGATACACATGTTGTGGAATGTTAGCGATAGAAAATTTTTGCCTACATTAATACAATTCCTTTTGTGATCATCTGAATAACATATCTTTTACTTGAAGTCTAGCATTCAAAGATGCCACTGCTGTGTATTGTAATATTAAGGTCTAAGATATTTAAGCTGAAGAGAAGAAGTTGAACTTTAGAGAACCATGATACTTTTCACCAGTGAAACTACCTGAGAAGTTATGTATGACTAAGCTGGAATTAGGGCATTTTCTTAATACTTAATTTGATAAAATCCAGATAGTTTATGTATGACTTAAGCTTTGCCTGAGTGGAAAGTGGCATTGTTCATTAATGAACAGCAAATCTACACAACAGCTTAGGACAGGGATTGAAAAATTCTATATCTATATGAAATTACAGAAGAAATTCAGAGCTAAAATCAAATTATTAGAACTGGAATGTTGCCAGGATCCTTGGGTTAACTTCTCTGTTCTTTTCAGAAGCTATATATTAGATCCCATTTCTTGTCTGTCTGTACTGTACATTTTGTCTATTTTTTTAGAAAATCCTGATATTTTCTCTCTCTCTCTTTTTTTTTTTTTTTTTTTTTTTTTTTTTGCATGGGTGTTTTTGTTTTAAAAAACCTTTTTTTTTCTCTTTCTTTTTTTTTTTTTTTTTTTTTTTTTTTGAGAGAATGGCAGTTTCTGTGGCTGGACATATATATATGTAAAGACATGTAGGTATGCTTGGTCTTCAGTATTTAAGCAATTTGTATTTAAACAGTGCTTCTAGTTTAAAAATACTATCACTGAGAAGTTTCCAGGGCTCTAGTAGGCAAGCTGAAATGAGCAGATACGGTCAAGAATAACATAGTTCCATATCACCTGTAAAAACATAGCATGAAGTCCTTTGCCCTGTCAGGTCCTCAGTAAAACTCTTGCTGACATTGGTGAAGGGAGGATTTCAGCACACCACCATTGGTGCTTATAATTTTAGCACCAACCTTGCAGTACTTGGTATCTTTATTATATTCTCAGCTCCAAGTGCTGTCATGAAACTCTCAACTTCATTTTTAAAAAATCTTTGCTAGCACTAAATCTACAAAATAGTGTTGGTCCTAGATCCTACTAATAGGTTCCATGCCCTGTGATGATGTATTTCTGCATAATGTTTTTAGACAGGCATACCTTGTATTTTGCTCCTCTGTTGCTCTCTAAGTCCATGATCAATTAGCTGAGCACTTGCACAGCTGAAGCAGGAGGTGCCTCTGCTCCCAGCTTGCGGTGGCCATGGTGTACACGCAGACATTCTCTGTCTGCTCGTAGTTGCCCTGGATACACTAAGTAGTACCTCTGTAGTGGCAGATCTAGAGAAGCTGACATGCGCATTCCACACAAACCTGAAACTTTCTTAAGTAAATGAGCTGTAAATTACTAAGAGAAGCAATATTTAGGACAGTTTAGGCATTTGACACTATTTTTTTTAGATAACTTGGTCATATTGGCTGTTGTGAACATCAATGTGGCCAAAACACATCTCCACTGTAGGCACAGAAGCAGTCCCCTTGCCAACCAGAACTAGAAATACAAGAGCACATAGTACATATTCAGCTCTGGTAATGCTTTGGAAGAGTGCTGAACTGCACCAAGTACAGCTACAAGTGGGGGTTGGTGTCAAAGCAAGATCTCAAGGCTCACACTCCCTTCCTTTAATCTTCTCCACATGCTGGAGACTAGGGAACACATTCAGAGCTGTGGATCTGCCAGTGTCTACAATTTTTTTATAGAACAACCTTTGATTCTCTAGTTGCAGGAAAGAAGTTTCCACACAACTTTCCTTCTCTGAAGGAAGAAGCTCACAGGGCATCTGAAAATAATCTAAATGGTGCATTTAAACAAAGGTTCCAAGAAATCCTCATTATTTTTACACTAGTAGATAACTTTTTGGCCAAAGTAAAGATTTTTCAGTGTTAAACATGCGAAATATGGAAAGTAGTTACCCGCCATGAGGCTGTTTCTTCTCTCTGAACTGAAGGTGTAGGTGTTCCAGTGCAAATTGGCTATAGTGAATAAAATCAGCATCCTTAAAAGATTTTCCATCTAAGTACAAACTGTCTTATGGTATTTCATGGGATCAGGAAAATTTTGGTAGAATATGTCTGGTGGCTTTATGCTATTGCATCAAACTCTACTTGTGGCACTAGTGAGTACCAGGAGATTTTGCACCATTACTGTAAGTCCCTTTAAAAAATGAAAGTTCCTTTCATCTTGATGCACTGTTGTGGAGCCCAGCCAGAAAAACACAAGTCTATATAATAATGTTTACCTCTAGCCAGTAATGAAAGCTCAGAGTATATACAGGAACGCCATTACAAGCTCAGTTCACTAACCCAAAAGTAGCTGCTTCCATTTAATCCAGTTATCTGGATATGTATTTTTCCTTCTGTGACAACTGAGAATATCTCCCTGGAGTGCAATCAGGTTCCTACCATTGATATGCATATCTGAAAGGTCCTGAAGTTTTTCGTGTTTCTCTAGCAAATACTTCACTTTTAATTGATACATATCTTAGCCATGAGAACGTTCATGGTTTCTTGTTTAGAGAACAGACAAAATGAAGGATTGAAAACTAAGGAAAAACAGAAGCACAGATTTCTTTATACCTTATTTGAGTGAATGTGTATGGTTCTTTGATCATATCAAAAGAAAACTGTTGATGACATGTGCTGAAAAATAAAACAACATAACATATGGCTGAAAGCATATCAGCATAGTACTTCTGTTTTTACACCAATCTCTACAGAGTTTTTCTAAAGCACGTTTGCTAATATTTAGAAAATATATTGAACTGTTCAAGTTTTCGCTATTTGCTGTTACGGCAGCTTTGGAAAGAACTAATTCTTTTAAGAGTCTACCATTGTCATACAATTTTTTTAAACTTCTTTGACAATAAACTGCTTGCTGCGTTAATTGCAGAAAGTACTAATTGCAAGCCAAAAATACAGTGTATCATTTTTAAACAAAGTACATCCTATACCACATTCCCAGGAGTGACTGACTACAAAAGTGCAAGATAAATTCAGACACCGTGATACTCCTGCAATCTTGGAAATGTTTATGTGACAAGCACCATATCTTAAGCTGGGTCTTTTCACACTCTTACGCTGGAGGTACTAATTCCTGTGGAAGTGTGAAGACATAGACTGTTCCCAGTCACTGTGGTTAAGGATGTCTTTACCCGTTGAAGCTGAAAGACACAGCAGGGATCTCTGAACTCTGTGTATGACAAGATTCTGGTCTCTGACTCTTCTAAACACTGTAGATTTTATAATTTTTATATTGTTCTCCCTAGTCTAAAAAACTTTATAAATAATTACATATTGGGTAAAGTTTACAAACATATTATATTAACAGGCACTTTTTAGAATCCAGCACCACACTAGCAGACTTTCAAAGACATGGAAGTCCCCAACAACAGGACTAAATTTAGATGACAAGTTCATTTGGCTTTACTGTCAACTTTCAATGAAGTTATGAAGTACAAGGATTTTATACACTTAATGAGAAGTGCCAATCTAAATAAATTATACATAATTATCTGCATTTAAAATCTTACTAGGAGTAATATTTATTATAATGAATTATATTTCAATAGAAGTACTTTTACAGTTTTCAGTCTTGGATTTCAGAATCAGTCTAATTTTTTAATAAGTAAATCCAATTTTATTTCCTCAGAAGATTTTAAAACATGGATGAGTGGTCTTGTTAGTTTTTGCATAACAGGGAGCCAGAAGTAGCCAAATGGAATGACTTGTTTGTGGCAACATGGGGAGCTAATGACATAGCCTGGAAAAGAAATAGAGCATCCCAAAGATCCATATCCTGCTCCATAGACTCTGATGCTTTTCATTATTGTATTTTCCATCTATGCAAACTATAGTATTCAGGAATCATTAAAAAAGCAAGGAGATTAAAAAGAGGGAGAATTTACATCTTGCAATGGTAGGGCTTAGCAGCTGTATTTGGAGGAAACTCATCTATTTCATACTCTGAATTTTAAAAAGCCACTATACAATGACAGCTTGTATTTTTGTGCAATGCAAGAAAACTAATAATTGAAAACCTCTGAAGGTCCCATGTCATGTTTTTAATATATTCCTGTTCAGTGTTCTGAGTAGAAGTTTTGTTGTTGCTATTGGTAGAGGGTAGATTGAACTGATTACACACTGTGTTATAAATAAGTGTGTTTTGTTCCCTGAGAAATTATTCTTCCTTGAGTAACAGGAAAAATAAACAAAGGGAAAAGGGCACATTTTAAGGTTGCTGTCCTAGGCTTTCAGATTTCAGTTCTCAGCTACAATATCCTAAATATAAACTATTTTTTATTTTTAGTTCCAATTTCTAAATTGTTTAAGAAGAGACTTTTCCAAGTTAATCAGTAGGTATACAGTTCCTGGATAAGCCCTTTGTCTTCCTGAACTACAAGGAAAGGTGGGAAAAGCGTGGCCTGAATCTATGTTTACACTCCTGTGATTTTGGGACTGGCAGAGGCCAGATTGAGTTTGGCATAAATTAGAACCATCTAAAACTGTTCTGTCATTGCTGACTACCTGAGACTCTGAGGGATCACTCAGAACTGAAGGTCAGGTATTGTGGGCTATGCTCTGGGAAGGTGCTTTAACACTGAGGAATCCTCAGCAAGTCAGCTAGATTAGTTTTCCAGATGGTTGTACCACTCAACATGCACATTGTGGTACACTGTACCATAAACAGAGGCAAAAAATGTCACGCTCCAGGTGTGACAGCAATATTGGAAGAAATGCACAGTGTTGCTATGAATAAACTTACTTGAATAACAAATAGGGTTGCAGTGGCTCTCTGGAGTTCAGAGCAAGGTGCAAACCATGGGCAAATGGGTATGGTTCATGCCTTTAACTAGTTAAGTTTGCATTTCTACAGCTACACTGCCATTGAGATCAGAGTTAGTTTAAAGCTAGCTTAATCTCATTGATACAAATTGCAGCTGCTTCTTGTACAGTGGTGTAAACTCAGTACTGGTCAGGCAATATCCACTACTTTTTTTTCTTTTGTGTCTAGGCCACTCTTGTCTCTTGTCTTTTCAGCTGAAATGAGTAATTGATCTTGTTATCTATTCTGCCACTAAGAGATACATCACAAGTTGAAGAATGCCTGGTAATGCCCGTATCAATTTACGTATCAACTTTACAGTTAAATTTTACCTGCAGTCATCAGTAATTATCAGGGGAATTTCTTGATGTCTTCTATTCAGAATTTTTAGCCGTTTTTTCTATTTAAACAGCATCTTTGTGTTGCTAGTAATGATAATGAGTAAGAGAATTTTTACAGCCCTGAAATCTCAGTGGACTTCTAAAGGTGCACAGCACTTCAGGAAGAAAAACCACAAAAGACAAATCAACAAAAAAACCTAACACCCAAACCCAAACCAACTAAAACAAAACAACAAAACAAAACAAAACAAGAAAAACATGGATGACTGTAATCTTTAATTTCTCCATTGAGTTGCAGCCACATAAAGCACAACATAAAATGAGATAATTATTGGGCCATTCAGAGCTGCACTGCATGGCCATCCTGGAGAGAAAAGGAAACAGAGAACAGCCTCAGACAAACCACATGTGGAAGTTTAGGTAGACCTTGATACCCAAGCTACAATTTAATTTTGACACTGACATTCACAAGCATCTCCATAAAAAGTACCATAGGGTCTTTAGTGATCACAAACAGATACGTATTTTCTCTAAGCTAAAGGGTAGTGCACCCACAGCAATTGTTAAGAAGTTGAACAAAGGAATGGTTTACATGACCAGATATATCACTTCTTAAGCTCCTTAAGTGGTTCTATTTAGCAAGATGAAAAATATTTATATTATTTCACTGTAAGGAGGTAAATTTCTGTATATGAGCTCATATGAATGCAGAAGAAGAGAGATACCACTTATTCTCTGTTATATAGTTGTTACACACACTCACATATGCTGTGGTGATACACAACACATCCAGTTTGGGCATAAGGACGAAGAAAGATTGTGCAATATTCACAGACAGCGTGAAACTAAATGCTCATTTATAAATCGTTTAGGCATTTCCTTCATATTCTTTTCCTCTCTTGCTCTTGGTTCATTAATATGATGAGGTCTCTGCCCGTGTCTTTTCCTCTCTTTTGAATGTGGTGTATTTTCTTATGTGCAGTGCCAAAATTGCCTGGTTCTAATGTTCTAATGCAGGATCGCACTTTGCTTCCTGACTTGCCCACTTGTCCACTTTGGGCTAATGTTAGTAAACATCCCTTAGAAACAATCGCTTTTAATCTTGTCAGAGATGGCTGTGTTGTGAGGGTGAAAATTAGTTATTAGCTTAGCTTTTCATCCATGCATAATAGGATGTTAAAATCAGAGATGTTTGCTTGGGGCCATGAGAGGCATCCCACTCTGAGCTTAAAAGTTTTGAATTTATAAAATGCAACTTATTTAAAATAAACAAGCAGAAATCAAATGCCAGTTTTAAATGAGAAAAGTCTGTTTTGTGTATTTTTGTCTTTGTACAAGAAGTTTAAGGCATCTTCTTGACTGCAGCAAAAGAAGAAAAATGTGCCATATATTTGCTGGTTTTTTCTCTCTCTCCCACCTTTGCTGTAATAGATAATCAACAGAAAAAACTATGCTATGCACTTCTTATAGTGAGGACTTTAGGACTTTCCCCCTGAATGGGATTCTCAGCAGCTTGGTTCCTTCAGAAGTAGTCATCCTCAGTCCTCATGCTGTACCTTATCAAATTAGGCTCTAAAAACTAAAAATATCAAGACAAAGTCAGGCTGAGGACAAAAAAAAGAAAAATAAAGGAAACCCAAAACAAATTAATGACAAAATCTGTTTGCACCTGTATTGCAAGGTAAAGCTGATGTAATTTAGAGATCTCCCCTTCATTCTGCATGAAGCATCTGTGGCAGGATGGGAGTCCAGGATCCCTCTCTGCAAATACCCACAGAGCAGTAACAACTTCCTGTTTGCTTTGTCTCTTATTCCACTTGAGTGAAATCAGCCAGAGCAAAGGATGTAGAGCAGGTGATAGTTCCCTCAGGACTATCTATGTTAGAATCATGGTAATTGGCAATGAAAGCAATCAGTGAGTTCAGGCACTTTCAGAGAGACCTCTAAATGTCTCAATGCTCTCCTTTGTCATCCCCAGTACCTGCATGTTAAAAACAGCTACCACAGACACACGGGTAGGCATCATGGTTCTGAATGCATATGTAACGCAAAATGCAGAGTTGTATTTCAGTCTGCTGGGTGACAGGCTTGAGTCTTTGGATTGCCTACCAAGTGTTGATGAAAAGCCACACAGATTCTTAATTCAGAAACTCCAATTTTTCCTTTGTTCCTGTGTTCATTTTCTTTATCAGCAGGGGATAACTTACACTTTCATAACTGATTAACATTTTAAAACTGTGGGAGCACTTTGTGTGGCATTTCAAATTATTTAACTCTTTAGCTCTTTGCTGGAGCTCCACTTTGGGTGGTTGGTTGGTTGGTTTTTTTCTTTTTCTGCTTTTTATTTTCTTTTTGGAATACAGGTTGTGCCAGCATGTCAGCACTTCCAGAAAGTAAAACTGGGGACATCAGTTACGTTAATTAAATTTGGGTGGTACAAACAAGTGGAGCTTTACCAGCTTTCATGCCATTGTCTAACCTACCCACACAGGTGGAGGAAACAGCCTTGCCATAAGGCTTTGAGATTTCTTAATCCTTTCCATGTCCTGTTTGTCCTCAAATAACGTCTTCAAATGGCTGTTTAAAATCAACAGGACCTATCTGTTTCCTCTTAATCTCTTTTTTTCTTGTTTTGTTCTCTCTCACATGTGATGTATGGGCAAAGCAGGGACTCACTGGTACATAAAGGGCCATCTTCCAACTGTGCTTTTTCTCTTGGCCAGTTGAAGTTCAACCTAAAGCATGGCTGAGGAATACTATTCACTTAAAAATAAATACCGTACTTGAAGGCATTTTTCCATATCCACAGACAAACGTCTAGCTACAATGTACATGGAATCATCTGCAGCTGAGGAAAATTATTAAGCAATGCCTACAGACTTGTCTTTAGCCCACTTACAAGGGCTGCGACCTGTGAATTAAAAAGGCCAACATCTGTTGAAGTCCACTAATTGAATTGATAACATGGCTAAAGATACATCAAAAGTATTCAGTTCATTTGAGTAAGGACAATCCCTACTGACCTTGGTGGGACTTGCATTTGAGTCTCATGACTCCAAACATGAACGTGGACATTACTCCCCACCGCTGTTCTGCAGTGTTCAACTGGACACTCAACACTGTAAATAATAACTTATTTTTCTTCTTACTACATTTCAGCAAACCAAAGTCTAGTAACAGGACCGTTTTCCTACTCCCTTATAGTTAAGAGTGAAGAAACAAAACTACATTTCTAGTTTTCTACAATATATTGTGATGAAAAGCTGGGCATAGGTATCCTATTTTCTATGTTGTCAGTTTTAGGAACTCTGAAAAGATGTGAATGGTCCAGTTGTGAAGGATAAGAAAGAAAAGACAAGAAAGACATATTTTTTCTGCATTTGAATTTCATTTCAGCTGAGATTCATTCCCCAATGCCCAGATTTTCCCACAGGATTCCTCTGGTTGGAGATTTCTGTTAGTCTTGTCCCTGCATTCAGTCACAGGGGTGTTGATTTTATAGTGTATTCCTGTAAGTGATTTGGTAATGACCTGCTACCACTCTTTGGCACAGGTTAACCGACAGACATGGTAAAGAGAAATTCTTTACAGTCATGCCAATAGAACAGATTAAAATGGAAAATGCAAAACAGTAGGGAGAACCAATCAGGAATGTATTTAGTGTTCTCAAAACTCACATATACTTCCTGAAAATCTAACTGTTTTGCAATTAGTGTTAGAAAGAAATCTCCTTCAATTTTACTCTTTTCCCTGTAGGAATGTACAGCATGGAACATTTCAAACACTTATCTTTGTTACATTAAATGGGGTCAAACAAGAGTAAGAGGAAATAGAAAAATTGTGCTAGTAACATTGGAAAAGCTAGCGCCCTAAAAAATCTTGCAATATCTGAAAATCATGGTTATTTCTGAAAAGAATAACTGTTTATTATTTTATCTTATAATTAGTATTCTGAAATATTAGTAGCTTTGCAAAAATTAGTAGCTTTTTTTGACATTTGATTAACAGGTGCAAACAGAAATTGTTAAGGTTTGGAGGCAGGTAATTTACATCTTATTGTTGGGGAAATGGAACCAGAGGAAAGGAAAGAAACGTTGGAATGCTTCATCTACATTTCTTCACCCTTTCTTTGAAGTTTCCTGCTAATATTCAGGAACAATTTCCCTTTTCTAATGTTCTTCCACTGGTCGAATTTTATTTAATTATCTTGGTTGCCCACTGTAAATAAAAAGTAAAAAACCTGCCAGTTCCCTTTGATCATGGTTCTGTTCTTTTCCCCAACAAAACTTACAGACAGAGGGTTTTTGTTTTTTTCTTTCTTTCAGAGGTGAAAAGCATTCCTCATTAGGAAGAGCAGATGCATCCTATCATAAAGGGTTGAGGGTTATAGATTCTTTCAAGTAGTTTCCTTTCTCTCCAGGTACAAATTGTTTAATCCCTGAGCTTTGTCAGTGTTCCAGAGTGTTCACGTATTTAGAATATATTGTCACTGGAAGCTCCAGGCAAACCATGTGTAAAAATAGAAAAATGTATTAAAGCATAAGAACTAATGAGGACAAAGTGCAGATACTTCTCATAACCACTGCCTAGATTACTTCCTCAGGGGAGTCAGACTACAGTAGTTACATCAGGAAAACAGGCAGGCTACAGGTGGGTCCCCGTATTCTCCCTTCATCCCTGTATCGAACAGAAACACAAAACCCAACAAAAATTCTTCCTTTAGCTTTTTGACAATTCTAATTTTTTTGAAAAAAATATATGAATTAATATTCCTTTTCATGCTGATTCATATTTTGAAAGTTTTTTCTAAACTTCTTTTTCTTTTCAATTTAAACATATTTACTGGGGACATATACATCAATTATTTTGAAAGTTTACAAAAACCAACAGTGCAAATATTGCAGTCATTTAATAAACATCGAACTGAAACAATACACTGAAATTACTTGCCATACAAGATCTTGAAACAAGGGAAGTGTTGTACTCTATTCAGAAAACATTTTCTTGAAGTTTGCATATATCCGCTTTCCTTTCCTAGTGAAGTTTTAAAGTTACACACACACATACACTTGCTTGAAGCCTTATGAAACTGAAATGTCAAGTGAGAGTTGCTTTATATCATGTTCTGTCAATCAAAGTAAGCGAGGCTTTATGCATCTGTTGCTAGTATATTGGCACTTTTTGAAGAGTGTTTCGGAGGGAGCGAGAATAAATAAAGATCCTTCAGGCACTTTCTCATTTATGGATGAGGAATCAAAGCAGTCTGAAACTTCATTTTCAGCCTGATACCCTGAAGATTGTTGGCTGATAATTCTGGATGGAACAGCTTATCTGGGAGGATTAGGGAGAACATGGACTTCCTATTACTGCTGGCTTCAGCCTATTCAGCTGGGCAGACTCTGTCACACATTATCTGTGCCTTTACATATGTCACTAATCTTATCTATATCTTTTCAGCTCCTTCTGTTGGAGCTGTGGTTTCCTGTGCCTAAACCTCCCATTTCTTCATTACACCAGCTGTATAGGCATTAGCCTTCTCTAACAGCCTTTCTGCACCATGTCATTCAGTAATGGCTAGTAGTGCAAAGGTATGAGAAGGTAGTGGTTGTGCTTTATCTCTGATCTTAGAGTCCTCACATCAATATATTAAATGCACATCTCCCTTCCCACCAGCATCCTCCATTCTCCCCCCAACATTTTTGACCAAATCCACTTAATAAAATAAAATCATCCCAACAATAAAGTATCTCTGCAACCATTAAAAGTAAGGGAAGCAGGCAATTTTGGGAAAGGTATATATGCTGGAAGGGTCAAAGTAGTTTACAGGCAGGAGAACCAAAACATCAGCACCAGAACTAATCTGAAGGTTCTGCCATTGCTAATTGGTGTTACAAATTTAGTGGTTTTCCTCACTAGGACAATATAGCTCAGAAGAAAGAAGTCTTTGGGTCTTCTGAGAGTCCCTGCCCTTTTTAAATTTCATAGGGAAGCCCGTTTTCCACAGCCACTCTAAAATACTTACCTGGCTTCCTCTGGCTCCCTGCCTGCCAGCTAAGTTCCATACTTTCTCTCCTATTCTGCTTTTGACTTTCAGACCTCCTGCCACACATCCACTCTGGTGTCCTCATTCCTTTCTAATTAATTTTCTGCTGTTTCTCCATCTCCCTCAGCCATTTTTAACATCCTCATTCCCCGTTACCGTAATAAAAATGACAATAAATGAATTTTTAAAAGTGAAGGAAATGAAACTACTGAGATACTACTTTACCCTTTTATTATCCCACTAACTGTTTTTGACTGTAAGGTCTTTTGGGCAGGGACTGCTCTTCTTGTGTGTTTTCATTTTGCTTAGTACAATACACATCAGAAAAAAATGAAAAATGATAACTCAGTCCTTATCTTGATGACTTTTTTAGGTACAATCAGAATGCAAACTAGAAAAACACATCACTGACCTGTGACTACTAACTCCTGCAATAGTACCATCTGACACTTTATTTCCAGTTAGTAACTCAGCCAGTTCCTTATGTGATTAATTTTAATTACATTTAAGTAAAATTTAAATTAGTTTAAACAAGTGAAATTTCCCTTCCTTTTTTTGCTGCCCTCGCATTTTGTTTTACTTTACATTGCCACGTTATTAGGGATCTGTACTTTGTCTGTTCTCTCGAGGTTGAAACAATAAGCTTTATCTGAACCTGACAAACATAATTTCTCCTCTTCATAAGTGAATGCCTTGAATGTCATGGTTTCCCCACCCCACCACCACAAGTCCAGTCAGGGCCATGTCATTTAACACAGACACATTTTTTGTTCAGTGACAAGCAGAAGCAAGAAGAAGTGTGACGTCTATCCCAAAGCTATACAATTACTGCTGAATTGTACAGATGAGACAGACACAGAGAGCTTTGTATTAGCTTTGGCATTGATGGCAACTGTAGGAAATGATGTGTTGCAGCTATGGCAGATTTTCTTGACTATTGGCATTCTTTCAGCTATTTGGAAAATCTGCTCACTCTAGACTCTGCAAGAACATCTGTTTTTCAGGCTACACAAGGCATTCATGGTCTCTTAAGGATGGAAGGAAGAATTTCATTTTAGATGCTCCCATGGAAATTGTTTTCACTCTTCCAATCTAGTTGACTTGTTCTTCTCTATGGTTTTGTACACAGACTTTTTCGTCAAGCACTAGGATCAACCGAGCATTTGATATACAGTTCATTTTGCCCATGCAAGTTATGCATTTCACCAATTGAAAAGTATAGACCTAAAGAGGACAAGGCTGTTTCTCAACTCAGAGAATCCAATCAGGTGCACCTGAACCCCTTTATGATACATACAGTATGAAGAGCTATATAAAGAATCTCTTAAATACTTAATTTATAGTCAGCCCTCATCTGAGTATGTGTCATTTATGAAAGGATAACACGTGGCAGGTGGACTTGTCATTAGCCCAAGGTAACACAGGTAATGACTTCTAATTCTGTTCTCAGCCCTGCTACAGAGCTACTACATGACCTTGTACAAATCACTTAACCTTTATATGACTAATTTTATCCGTCTATAAAATGGGTATAGTAAAACTTTTAGCTACACACAGCAGGATGATGAGAATTAATTAATGCTGTTGAAATCCCTGAGAAAGAAGACTTTATATATAGGGCCTAATTCCACAAGTATTCACTCTTTGACTCTATGTCTTGAGCAGCTACTTCTAGTTAAGCAAAATTAGTGTAAAAACCTACCATCTGGATTTGTTAGCATTGTTCAGATTCACTGTGCTTAGATATGAAGCTCACCCAAAACAGTCTAGAGATTCAACACAAAAGAAAGCTCAAGTGATTCATTAGTAATATTAGTTGAATATCCACATACAGAGAGTATAGACAACAATGTTTGTGCATTCAGAATTTCATAGCAGGGGCTCCAAGTAGCATACGCAAAAGTTGACATCTGATTAAAAGTGCCGTTGTTACTGGAGCTGCAAGGAACAGGCAGGTGAGCAAATGCCCATGCGCATGTGGGAGAGAGAGTGTGCACTGTTCATGTAGTACTTCAGCTTCTATTTTTTTAAGATTTGACCCTAAAACTTCACTTCTTCTGGATTGTGGACCAATTTTCCAAACATAAAACCAATAGGATTTTCATTAGAAAACTCAAGTTGGAAATGTGGTATCATGTCGCCTACCAATAATTGGAACTTTATGGGATATGACTATTATAAAATACACAGCATGAAGAGCTGGCTAGTATCTATGTCTAGTAGTTGGGATGATGGGGGGAGCGGTGGAGTGAAGGTGACCGACCTCACTTCACTCTGGTAGTAGCATGCTGTTTTACAGTAGGCAGCCCAAGTTCTAACCCAATTTCAGTTCCCACGTATTGAGACATAACAAAATCCTTATACGATATAGAACAACCAGTTTTCAATATTCTGATCTGTTGTTTTACTTAAGGCATGCATGGATTTATGCTCAAAACAATCACTTTATTTCTTTCTACCACTAAGGAAAAATTTTCAAATTATTATAATTGTTGCAAACTTCATCAAATGAACAATATATTCATACTCAAACCTGAAGATCAATCCAATGTTACAGAATTTTCAAGAAGGCAGAAAGCACCAATCTTGTCTGTAGGTATCAGTGATACAATTGTCTTATCCTAGACTAGCAACAAACCAAGAGATTTAAGGTTCAAGATCATGTGTGGTGTAACCTGAAGTACTCCATGGCAGGCCTTAACTCAAGTGCATTTCAAATTAACCTCAGAAGATTCTTCATCATAAGGAAAAATGAACTCTTCATGCAATGGAAGTGATTAACCTTCAACCTTCAAAGTCAAGATGATCAGAAGGTGTGTGTGTTTGTGGGAGGGTTTCTGCAATCTCCAAGGTGTTTGAAAACTGATGCACTGAGAAAATAAACAAAATAAACACAACTCTCTCCTTAGTCTGCTGTTGCAAAACATTCCAGCATATTGTGCTGTAAAAACCTTTTGTCTTTTAAATGATCAAAGCAGCATGTGATCCAATCAGTTAAAACAACTCAACAAGCCAGAACAACACAGATACACTTAAATGTCCTGTTTACTAAAGATGTTCATTGAAGATAATGATGCACAGGGCCCAAGAGATTTGGAGAAAAAATAAGTAAATAGAAATTAAACCCAGCTTAATGATGCCTTGGATAAAGAGTGTAGGGTGGAGGAGGGTGGTGAGTTTTGAGGAATACGTTCAGTGTAGCTCTGTGTGCATCTGCAGTGGGAGCTGCAGGTTGAACTCTGGGGGGTGAGAGCAAGAGGCTGGGCAAGAGGCTGGGAGCTGCCAACCCCTTCTGTAACACAGGTTCGGGGACCTGTGGCCTGGCCAGGTGGAGGGACACTGAGATACAGCAGGAGCAGATGAGTGACAGGTTTTCCTTTCCTTAGACTGAGGGTATGAAATCCCAGGGAATCCTTTGTTCAGGGTCCATTCAGAGGCACCCGTCCCAAGCAGTTGTTTTTTTTTTTTTTTTTAGAGATTGCATCATGATTAAATTATTTTAAGGATCAAGATGTCTGAGACTCTTCTGTGGAAGTGTGGGGTCATGCCAGTCAGGAAACCTGTTCAGGCTATGTGAGTGTGAGGGTGTAGTTGTGAAGGGGCCTCAGTTCCAGTTCAGGTGGCACAAGAGTGACTGCCAGAGTGGCTCCTGGATGGTTGGACAGGCAATTCTCCTTAACAGTGGTGACACTTATCTTTTTTCTCGTATTAGGACTAAGAAAAACTTTACACTGCTAAAATAATTTTGCAGCTTACACATATAAATTAATATAAGCACAACAGAAGAATATGACAGAAAGGGCTAAACACTGCCCAAATAGCTTATCTTTAAGCATACTTTCTCCTGGTCAGAGAGAATAAATGTGCTTTTCTGGAAAAATGATAATAAACTCATAGTGATAATAATGCTGCGCAGACTATTTCTGTAAGAAACAAGTAAAGCTAAGCCATAAATAAATAAATGCAAGGTATTCTTGGGATGTTTTGGCTTTGCATGTGTGTTTGTTTGGGTTTTTGATAAAATAACCAAAGCATATAATTGCATTGATTAATTCCTTCTCTGCCTTCTCTCTTTTTTCTCTGTCTGGCATTCTTTATTTCCTGTATCCCTTGACCCATTTCAAGAAAGGACTTAAGGAGGTGCTGATTATTAAATTAGGTGAATTTTTCAATTGACTCACATAAAACATGTACAGAAGGTTTTCAGATATGGGGACATCTGTAAGGACCTCCTAAGGAAGCATCCACCTGCTGGCCTTGCATTAAATTCTACTGCTCCCACTTTATTATGCCTTAGCTTGAGCCAGTCTTCACAGCCATTCACACTGAGTCACTCAACCTCAAAGTGGTCTTTTTCTGGTAATATCCAGGAACAATACTGCCTCCAAAGAAAATACTGCAGCTCTAGAAATTCCCCTTTTACCTAAACACAGAGAGAGCTGTTCATCTCTTCTTATCCTTCGCTTGCTCAGGCTGGTTTGCAGTCTAACCTCCTGTATTAACCTGACTTTTAAAATGTGGCCTTTAAAATGGCAGGGAACTCAACAGCTTTGTGCATGCAGGTAGTGCTCAGGAGGCTTTTCACATCATGAAGTTTATAACATGGACATGGCTTGTCTCTCCTCAGGTTAGGTTCGTTTTTAAAACTTCGTTATTAAAACCTCTAATCATTTTAAAGGGATTTTCCTGTTTGCTTCAGTTCTGATGTAGTCTTAGCAGCAAGTCTTTTGTAGTATGCTGGCATGCAATTGATGGAAGGATATGTTGTTCGTAATACCCTGAGGTGTATTCTGACGTGCTTCCCATTTCATGCAGTGAACCAGAAGATACAGGTTGTGCTTAGTGTATTTTTATCTTAAAACAACATTTTCTTAAGTTACAGCGAGTCTTAGTGAAAATTAGTTTATCTGAAATGATCATTCATATATGTACATATATCTTGAATCCAAAATTAGTAAGACACAATTCTGTACCATTAGATGCCTATTTTCAAATGTCTCATTTTGATAAGTGGGGCTTATTTCTCTTATCATGAGTCAAATAGCGGGATTACTGAGGGTGGAACAAGATAAAGGTGATTCATCCCACCTGAGGTCTCCTCATGCACTTCGTAAGCATTTGATTTTTAGAGATGACATTAATTAAATAACTATATCTGAATGAAAGAGTGAGTAAGAGACCAAGACACTGGGTGCTCAAGTGCCTGGAAATACTATACTGGGAACTAGCACTTAACTATGTTGTCTGGGAAAGATGCCTTTTCACACTTAGTGCTTCTGAATGTGTCTAGAAATGAGGCCTGCATCTATCCTAGTAAATGCTAACAATGCTGGAGTGATCCCAACTCCAGGATCCTGTTGTCATTGACAGTAAAATGTTAGAACATCTTTAACAAACACAAATGACCAATAACAAAGCACTCAACACAATACGTCAAGCCTTATAAGCTGCCTTCTAGTATCTCCATCTGGTAAGTTACTAACTGTTGCTCTAGGGTTTGTGTACACACCTTAAGCATCTTCCCAAATGTTTAGATAGACTTTTTTTCCACATTATCAATATATTTTAAAAAATTAGTTATAATGGATTTTTTTCCTGCCCCTTCTTAATTTGTAGATTTCAGAAGTCACATTTCTGAAGAACTGGGGGGAGGGGTTTGTCTAAAAAATTCTGTGTATTCAGAACTAAATACTCTAAAAATATGTCTTTTCATATTCAGTGGCACATTTTATTTACTGCTCGCTAATGTTGGAGGTAAAGCAGTATAATTCTTAGTGTGTTTTACAAAAGAGGGTGATGCTATTCTGTTAAATCCATGCTGTATTTCCTATCAGAGTGTCTCTCATCAATGTGCAGGATTTCTTACTAAAAAAGCAATCTTTAAAGTGATCTGCTGGACTACTTCTTTCAAGAAACCCATCTAAGCAGGCTATCTATCCCCCAATAAACCCTTTTCTAGCCTATCATATAATACAATCACTTCCTATAAAGAGATCAGGAAATTATGTAGTCACACTTTTTGTGGTGAAACTTCTATTGCGGAAAACAATCTAATTGAATGATGGTTTAGGTCTGAAAAGTCAACAGTTGTATATTCCTCTGTTTAGATATTAAAAAAAAAAATTGCCAAAACTGTGTATTCCACTCATCACAATGCAGTCAAGGTACTTGCAATAGGGATTATCTATGCAGGTATATCTTTACTGTATTAGGATCCATAGGAAAGTTCCCAGCTATCTTTACACATGTAAGTCCTAGTACCTTGGGTGAAGTTTAACCAGAAGCAAATAACCTAACGACCTGTATGAAGACAATGCATGCCCTCAAGTCAGGGCTCAGTAGAGATAACAAAACTTCTACCTGCAAGTAAATTAATCCTGTAAAATTAAAAGGATGATTAAGATGAATTAATATTTATATACTACTTCCTTCTACTTCTGTTCTTTTTACTTAATATCAGGAAGGCTGGATAGTCTTCTCCTTTGTTGTTGGAATCATATGCACTGGGAAGAAATTAAGCTATGTGTTCTAAGAAGTATTAATCTATGTGCAACACTAATATGTCTTTGAAGTAAAGCAATAAAACAGAACAGCACAATTCTGTTGGAAATACAGATTTGCTTTAACTGCTGAATAATTGTTAATTCGGGAAATAAACATAAAATATGTAGAATCTTGCAAATTCATGAATATATTTTCATAGGCAGAAATGCCATGACCAAAATTTAAAAAAAAAGATGCAGCAGGCTTTGAGAATTTTGTTGAATGTTTGATGAGTTTAGAGATCTTTTATCTTAACACTTACTACAGTTTGAGACTGGTGAATAATTCACAATGAATATTTCATCAGACATATGTTGCCTTCTTTTTGCAAACAGCTCATAGTTTTCCAGATTAATTTGTTATTTGAAATTTTATTTTTTTAAAAGTAACCATGTAGATTAATCCAAAACCCTCATATGCAAATATTTGACAACTTGTTTGGACTGGTTAGTTGTGATGAGCCAGATAAGTCACAAGGTATTCTTTCTATTCATGCACTAGAACAACAAGCATATACTTCTGAAAGAAATACTTACACATGCGACTATGACATTTAGTTTTCAGTGAATACCCCTGCATGTGATAGGGGAGCATGTGTTCTATGACCATTTGTGCCAGTAAAAGGCAATCATTCAAATGCCTGTAGAAAGCAAACACAAAAGGGGATTGTCATTATCACATAGCCTACACAATATACAATCTCATTTTTAGACAGGCGAATGAATTAACAATATGCTGTTGGTAGGGCAGATAAGTGACACTGAGGACACAAAGACAATCCCAGGGGCAGAGATTTGCATACTATTTCTGTGTCCCCTTTTTGTAATTGTTTGATGCTGTTAGGTACCTTTTGTTAAGACAAGAAATAGTTCCTAGGCAGTAGCAAACTAGGTTGATGACAGTAGCAACAGCCATCCAATAGTCGTCCTCAAAATTGATTTTGTTCCATGCTGTGCTGTCTAACCATTGTCCTCAGGGTTGCTTGAGGAGGTGAAAATCACTTCTCACTTTGTAATATACTTCTTCTATGACAAAGGCTAAAAGGAGCTTTGTCAGAGGAGCTGTTGGGGGAGGGGGGGCTTTAAATATGTGGAGGATCCTTCTAACCAAGGAAATCTTATATAACAGTATCCAATTAATTTATAATCATTTAACCTACTGGATGAAAAATTACAGTAATCGAGCTTAGAAGCTGGCATCAGTTTTCATAGAACAGTAATATACTGAAATCTCTACAATATTAATAATTTTTCCTTCCTGCCACATTTACTTTTGCTAAGCATCTGATGCAAAGTGGACAATCCCCATTGTTCTCTTTACACGGACTGGCTTCTCACTCAGTCACACCTAACACCTAACAGCCAGTGTGTTTTGTCTGTAATGGAAATGGTGAACACCACAGAGAATGCTGTAATGAGCCAGCTGTGCATAAACAGAGATTAGGAATACAGAGATACCACAGTCAGCTGTGCCTGAATTTTATCTAGACACTTGTCAAAACTGGTTTTGCTAGTACTACTTTCCTCCACATTATACTAAAAGCATGTGACTGTCACATGTGTTCAGTCCAGACAGAGAATAAAAGTATGACAATAGCAGGTATTAACACATTTCAAAAATCCATTGTTGGCAGAAGTACAAGCATCTTGATTTACAGAGGTATTTGAAGTACTGTCATTCGATTTCAGTGGGAATTAAGTACCTGACCTGTTTAGGCATTTAGATAAATCTTACTAAACACCCATCTTCACCTCTAGGCAGCTAAATAGCTCTGTGTATTTGATTTATAGCATTTAAAAGAGGTTGCTAAGGCTTTAACTCAACTCTGCCAGCACATTAAATACAGATGCTAGGCAGCATAAGACTCTGCAAAATAGTTAGAAAGTATTAGCTAACACAGGCTATTACCTTAAATCTTTACCTCCAGGGGGTCTTGGAGGGTAAAAGAATTTTACCTCTCAATGGAAGTGGCAAAACCAAAATTAGATTGTCCAAGAGAAAGAAACAGAAACCACAAAATCTTTTCTCACCCATACCAAACCCAGTGGTTCTCCTGTCTGTAACTGAACTCCACTATTAAGCATGTGGTTGAATGAACATCAGCCAAACTTGAGCATGTTATGATTATTTGGGGATTTCTCATTAATGACCATTGTGCAGACCACCCAGCTGCATAGACAAAGTGTGTAGATCTGAAAATATCCCTGTGTATAGTGAAATAGCAGTCATTAGGACCACAACAGAATACCATTTCCCTAGCACTGACTACACACCCAGTGAGTCCCTCATTCCCCTGGTAAGGAGAATGGCTTTCAATTAATTCCTCAAAAAGGGAAAAAAAAAAAAAGAAAATAAAAAACCAGCTACAGTGTGCACATGGCATAAGCAGTTTACTAAGGCACTACAGTGCAGTGTCGTGCAGGCTGTTAAAGGAAATCTGGTACTCCGGTGATAATGTGTATATTTATTCAGTATAAATGACTAAGTTCAAAAAACCGTACAATGAATCATAGTTGCAAGGCCGGACTTGCTTTGATTAACTACACTAGTATAATGAAATCCAACAGAGCAATCACTGAAACATTTAGCTCCAAATGTAAATCTTTTTGAACTCTGAAAAAAACATGTTAGGCAATGAGAGGGGGTATATAATACAGCTATATTTCATATAATGAAAGTGGAAGCAGTTGGAAAGAAAAGGGAATGTTAAAAAGTTGTTATGTTGTGTTCAGCAAGAATGAGTAATTCTGAATATGTCAGTCATGATAATCCAACAAATTTGTGTTTTAAAGGCCAGTAGAAGCATTTTCTACAGTGGTACGATAGTTTTGCCAAATACAAAATAAGCATTTATAAGACATTTTCAAGTATTAATATGGTACCAAGTATTAATATGGTCTTGGGGAATTAATCTCAGTTTTAAATTAAGGGCATAGATTGATCAATGTAACAGAATTTTATTAAAAATATACTGATATAACCCATGGCACTTTCATTTCAGCAAGACTATAACATTGAATTCCCGTATCTCAGGCTTGTCTTAACTGTAGAGATTAAAGATGTCTTCAGTAAACCTACTGTTCCACCACAAGCATGATGATTTCCTCATATGGTTACTGGTCACGCACCTGGACACTAAGGTATGTAATTTTTCCAAGGAAATTTATCTGCCAAGTGCCATTAATGCCAATAAAAGATAACCTGCACCAGTGGGAAACCTAGACCTGAGGAATTCTTCTGAATACACAACGCAAAACACAGGTTTTCCATATGTCATGATTTCCCTGCTGTTCTGTCCCTTTTGCCTGCGCAGTTGATTACAGTCTGAGACGACAGTTTTTTCAGCAGTCAATAGAATTTCTATGAGCATAAAATGCAGAACATGGGCAAATGGAACAACACAAGCGGCAGGAAAATCTTTTCCTTCTACTGTTCTTTGCCCAGAGTGTTTAATGGGGAGAGGCCAGAGCGCAAAGACTGTGGTGAAGAACTCTGCTGTCACTGAGAGAGACACTCAGATTGGGGGCAGCAGTGCTGGTGTTGGGATATCATCCTCCAGGCTGCATGTGGCCAGGGGTAGGGAGTCCCTGGCGGACATCCCAGAGAAGCACAGCATTGGGGAAGCATATTAGTGATTTTCTGGTACTTATTCCTGTGTTAAGTGAGGGAGAGAGTTCCTCTACCCCTCTCTTCCAGCCTTTCCACCACCAAGTTAAAATGTTGGGCTTGCCATGGAATAAATGTGCTCTATTACATACATGTTACATATAGACTATAGATTATCTCATATAAAGAGATTTGATGCTACTGCTAGGAGCATGGTCAGATTTGGTGAGAGTGGATTCAATTTCCTCCAAATCAGTGAAGGTCTGCCCACCTACACTGGATCTAAATAGGATCGACAGCATTCACCACTCCAGTATTTAAACTAATGTTGAGCTTGGTAGACTGAAAATGCTTACATAAAGCAGTCACACAGAACATTACAATAGTCACTGTAAAATCCATATGGTAAACCTTGGTGTTCCAGACTGCTTTTATACAATACTACAGGACTCATAACCTACAGAAGATTTCTTCAAAATTATTCCATTCAAAGACGGGAAAGTCTGAACAAAAATGTTCTTTCATCAATAGAATGTGGCATTTCATGCAACAAGCCATAGCTCTCACAGCTGTTGTGAAGACTACACATTATTAATTTGAAGGTGTATGTGCGTATTAACTTGTAAGATTCAATAGCCTTTATCTTGGCACAAAGGCCTTAATATAACATCAACAGGAGGCCTCACACAGTGAATAGAGTGAGAGTTGGGACAGAGGGAAAATTGGTTAATCACCCTTCAGTCTTTAAGAGGGGATGAGACTCTAGTGGAATGGAAGGATGATTTTTTAGGATTACTATTTTCTTAACACTAAATCATCTTTTTACAATGAAGTGTTGTAATGGACTCAAGGGACAAAAAATATGTTTTAACTTGTTTGGAAATCACAGTCAACCTCCAAGCCCCAGTGTCCATAGACAGACCTGAAATCCATGTTCCAACATCAATATAAGTATCCTGATCAGAGTTGTTCATTCACTGTTGCCATCAATTTCTTTCAAAACACTGACTAGTAAATGAAAAACATACTGCTTACTGCTCCTAAAATGTTTTCTGCCATGACTGTAAATTTGTCATTTGGTTTTTCTTCTTATCAATTGTCCTAGTCAATAGAGAGCTTGAGAGTGAAAAGAACTAAACAACTCTTCTCCCAAACCTCTGCAGACAGAGTTGTACAACTTCACAGCTTATAGAGAGAAAAATGAGCTTACTTTGAAAGTATCTTTTACTTAGAAAATTTTGTAAAATCGCACTGGCTACAGAATTATCTGCATCTATATGCTAAGTTCAATACCATCACTAGTTGCAAAATATTAGAAAAATTAAACACATTTTTGTTCGTTGCACACTTTGAAGGACAGATAATCTATATCACGTGGAATTTTAAGCAGGTTATACAAAGTTTCCTTGACCACCAAATGTCCTCTGGCTTTTGGGAGTGCTGTGTGCGTGTGTTGCCTTCCCATGAGTAGGAAAACTGGGAGCAGATTCCCCTGGACTGGGAAAATAAGACAAATCAAGGAACTATTCTTATACAGACTGAGTGATAGCCAGCTCTGCTCAATGAAATGTTTAAGCATGTGTACAAATAAGAGAAAAAAGCATGAGTGTAAGTGCTCTGCATGATTTTTAAATACCACAAGGATTTAAATACCACATGGTTCTTTTTGTTTCACTCATGTTTCTTGGGGCATAGGATTGTTATTTATTAGAAATGAAGCCAACCAACTCAGCCAGGCTGTTTTAACAACTTGATTAGTCTATTTCTAAACACTAAAGGATTCCCAAACCTGCCTCTAATTTGTATGAATGGTAGCATGTGATGAAACTGAGCTGCCTACATCCTAACCATAGAGTTGAGTTGGATATACATCACGTGCTTTTTTGCCAGAGGGGAAGGCTCGGACCACACAAAGGGAGTCTGCCCACCCCCTCCTGCAGTAGTGTGTCCTCCAGAGACCTCTCCTGGCAGAGCTTAGGAAGTTACGCTTGGCTCCTCTTCTTGGCCACGGTGAGCCCCTACAGACTCAATGTTCTGATTGCTGAAAGACAGACAAGCCTTGAAAATATTTCTGTTTTCTTTGGGTTTTTTGTTTTTTTTTTTTTGGTGACCTGTTTTCCCCAGCTCACTTATGAGCTATTTCTAAAAAATCACAATGGTTGCTTTATTTCTGATAATGGACAACTCTAGGTTGCAATTTTGCATAAATCATGTGTTACCGTGGTGGGTAGACAGATTATGCCTATGATACATTCTTTGACATGTACCCCAACCAGTGAAGACTGAAATTGTATCAATATTTGAAAATTTAAAAAAATACATTGGGAAGTTTGGATCAGAGTATTGCAGCATTATTGAAGTAGAGCACAGTTGAATTAGTGCTTTCCAATTTTATACTGACAGCAGATTAAAGCAGTGGGAAAAAATGTCCCAGCAGAATAAAATATTTGTGATAAAACTTCAAGAGCCCCAATGGTGGAATAACCTCACATCAGGCACCAGTTTATGGGGGAAATTTTAGAATACGTATTAGGGGGGAAAAAAATCAGCATGAGAGATTTAAGTAAGTAACACTGTCTTCTGCCAGTAATACTGCTGTATATCCCACAGTTCCCTTGAGTGATTATGCCAATATCTGCAGCACTGGGATTGGTCACCTATTAATCAGGAGGAAAAAATCTTCACATCTCTTCTGTGAAGAATCATGAACTGGGGAACTAAATTCAGGTAAACAGATCCAATAACTTTATTCTTACAGCAGAGTGACATAAGCAAATATAAATCCCAATAGTGTTATTATAATGCCTGCTAAGCTAATTGAGAACATATTCGTTTGCTTCAACTAAATAAATTACTGTTACAATTATATGACCCCAAGGTCATCTCCTTTAGGAGATGTCTAGCACTTGAATTAACTATTCAACTCTTCACAGTAAGTGGCCTCAGCCAATCAATGCCAAATAAATACTGCTGAAATACGCATTTAATTATCCTAACACTTTAGCTTCTAAATGCTTTTCTTTGCCAGCAGTATTTTTGTTTGCTAATTTATTCTGGAAGGGTGAGAGTTTTCTGAACCTAGTCCGAGCATCATCTTTGTAAACTCTGATCCCAAAAGAGATCACAGCCAACCATCACAGTTAGAACTGGTTACAAAGAGACATTCCTTTGATACCATGGAGCAATTTTTTTTTTATTTCATATTCTTTGTATTGTTGGTTGCAAGAAGCAAACACAGCCAGACAATTTTTATGAAGTTTCAAAAGTGTGAGCCTCCAACATGCTTTGCCAGGTTACCTAAGGACGAAATGCCTCTTCTAATGAAGAATCCATGTTTTGCCAAACTCAGAGTTACTAGAGCTGAATTAAATCTGAAATGTAAAATGTCAGTGAGCTCACTACAAACTGCTTAATTTTTGAAATTATATGGTACAATTTACACATCAACTAAAGCCTGCTACAAAACCCATTAAAAAATAAGTTCTTCTGAAAGCTAAAAGCTGCTTTCTATCCTCCTGAGTTGCTAAAACTAATCCTAATGAATCTCAGGTTTGTAAAGCCTAGGCCCGTACCTATAAACCCAATTCAAGCCCTTTATGTAAGTACTGCATTGGACTCCTCTACTGGAGCCCATTGTCCCTCGAGGAACACATAGTAAGTTGTTATTTAGGCTTCTCTCATTATGTATTAGTCCCTAGAAATAAGAAAGCTCCTGACCATTCTTCTGTAAATCGGAGTAGAATTAAATTTGCCATTTATTTGCACCAGTGTAAATAAGAGCTCAACTTGGTCCTGCATACAGAATAATCCCTGCATAACTAAAAATGACTTGTCTTTTATTCTTGTACCCTTTTCTGGATTTTGCATGGTATATCACATAAATAAACAAACATATCCGACTGCAGTATAAAAAAATACTCTAATTTTGCAATTACTTGTAATATAATTTTCATGAATATTAATTATTTTAAAGAGAAGAATAAAAGTGATGACATCCTGCAGACTAGTAGACTTCATACCTTCAGAAAAAAAAGTTTCGTTAATTTTTAAACAAGAGGCATTCATTATTATGCTTTCTGTGGTAAGACTGACTTTTTTGTGAATGATGACCGTAATTAAGCCCCTCATAATGAACACTGCTATTACTAAACAGTACAATTTATATAATGTCTCCACTCTAGGAGACTTTGCTTTTTTTATTGAGGAGAAAAGGCAGATAATGACTGAGATTATAGTTTAATACTATTATTTTTAAGGATATTGCAAAAAACATATATAGACTATATTAATCTTTAAGCAAAATTTAATCAGACTGTGTCTGTTTAGCCAGAAAAAGAACTGAATTATTTGTCCTGACTCTAATGTAATGTTGATGTTTCTCCTAGTTCTAGAGAAATGTACAAATTAAGTTATACCCAGGTGATATTTTTACACAGTGTAAAGCATTTCTGTCATTCATGTAATTAATTTAGGCCTGGCAGAACAAAAATTATAGACAAATATAGACAAAAATTACTTGAAACTGCTACTAGCCAAATAAGGAATGTCTTCACAATTACTTCTAGCACTAGGAAGCCTTTTATTCAACTGCAAATACAAACTATTTGCAGCTTTGTCTCTGGAGGTCTTTAGAGATGGCCTGGTCTTGAAGTCAACTCACAAAATTGTTGTCAAAGAAAGGGATTTTACTACATATGTTCTTGTTTTTCTAAGCAGAGGAAAAAGACTAACTCGACATAGGTGACCACTTCCAGAACTAGCATTCTAAGCATCAACACCTGAGACTTCATGCAAAAAGGTACCTAGAAAATGCTGATGATTTGCTTATAATATTTTCTGAATATTTTCAGCTGGGTTCAGAAGTGCTTCATGAAACGAAAAGGGGCAAATTCTGCTGAGTTTAAATACTGTTCAGCTAATGGCAGCTCCTAGGAAAATGCTGATTTAGCCACAGTTCACACGTGGCACATTCTCTTGCTGTTTCCCTGATTAAATTGTGACTGCATATTCCTATTTATGTTGTAAGATGGTTTGCAAAATTACACAAATTTAGTTCAGTTTTTTGGTAGTGCCTAATCGACTTTGGAACAAAATTGTTTCTCATATTGCAAGGAATCTATCTTTCTAAGTTATCTTAAGGGTAATGGTTTTTGAAATCCTGCTGAAAACATTTTGTACTGCAGCTCTATGATTTTTTCCTACCACAATTTTAGTGAAAAACAGCATTATCAGGAGAAAAAAGCAGTGTGATTTGGGGAGAACCTTCTAGTACATGGATTTGATTCAAAGTGGCATTTTAAAGTTACACCCCGGGCCTGCTGAGCTTTTGGTCAAGCTGTGCAGGTCAGATTATGTTTTGTAGCATCAGGAGGTCAGAAAGGGCAGAGGAGAGGGCTTTCCATCCTCTCCAGAGGGCTTTCCATCATTTGCAGTCTAAACATATGCCTTATGATGACATTAGACAGAGATTTCAATCCTTAAAAAACTGGAGGTGGACAGATATTTTCTATCTAACTGGATCTTTGCAGGTGTTAGTAAACAGGCTCAATAAATGTCTGTAGGGAAAAAAAGCCCCAGAAATTGCCATGGAAGGAAAAGACATTGTTTGGTTTTGAATGAGAAAAATTAAAACAGAATGTTTTGTTTCAGGCCAGCTCAGCCCAAATCAAAAAGTCACGATCTGACAAACTGAAAAGAAGCTTTTCATTTCACATCAGTTTGACATTAATCAACATCTGTCTGAAGTGCTGTTATGTGCCATAAGATTTGTAGGTCTTTGTGCTGGGGACCTAAAAGCATGTTTCTGCTGTCAAATCCAAGTACATGTCCTAGCCCAGTCCTAATAAAGCTTGTCTGTACATCATCCGCCTCCCACTTTCTCCCTTCTTCTTTGCTGCACTTTCTCTAGGAAAGAAATTGAACTCACAAAGAGAAAACCATGACACAAAAGCATCGGTCCTCTTGTCTTGCCAGCTGTGGGAACAGGACTGCAGACCTCGCTGTGGAGAAAATACGCTCTTCAGACAGAGCTATAACCTTGCCAGGTGAACCCTGCTTTACTTTGCCCTCTCTCCATTAAAGGAAAAGAATCTCTCTGGGAAACAGGATTATTTTCAATATACCAGAATATGGCCTATTGTCTATAAAGGATTGTATTCTGATGTTCATTTTTTAATCTGTAAGTAACTTTAAAGAATTTTGTCAGACTATTGTGGGACAGGAGTTTCATGAACTGTGTAATGAAGGAAGAAGAGGCTTCCCCACCTCCTGATCTATCTCAGTGATGTGTTTTGCATGATAACTGCTGAATTCATAATATGTCTTAGCTATAACTAAAATATTTTTGAAGCCAAATCCCTAATTAAAAAGGGTAGTTTCCTACAACTAAAGAATAGTTACTGCTACAAGATATTTGGATATGTGAACAAAAATCTTTAAGACTAACTCTAAAAAGAGATGAACTAACACTGCTGGCCACACATTTTTGCATTACCTGTGTTTCAATAAAAATGCACAGACAGCTGGAAAAAAATATTTTCTGAAGTGTTTTGCATTTTGTACAGCAGGCACAGTTTTACAGCGAGTTGAGGGAGACTGTAGATCTGCCACTGTTAGCCCTAGTTACGGAGCATGCACACCAACTTACTTGAAAGAAAATGAACATTCAGCCTTCTAGCTCCAGACTGCTTGTTTCATGTTTCCTGATCAACCTTGGTTCAACTCAACATATCTTGCTTGCCTCTTGCAAGCATTTTTGACAAAATAAGTTAAACATCTTTTAATACCACCTAGACACATCCAAAATATACTCTTCTGTGTATTATAAAATTGTGAGAGTGCATGACAGTATTTTAGGTAAAAAAAAAGATCAGCATGCATTATATATCATGCTGAAAACTGACTGCTTCATACCAATGAAATATGAGCACACTTTGCAGTAGCTGTCCTTTGCTAGGATTTAAAACTAGGCAGAGAGCTACAGCCCCAACAGGCTGTACACTATTTCCTTCCAGGTAGGAAACAAACCTGTGCCACAGTAAGGTAGAGCCCTTGCTGAGGGTGGTAGTGTTCATGCAGGCAGGTTAGCTGTAAGTACAGGTCAAAACCACAGTAGATGCAGGCAGAAAAGCTGTGTCTTGGTGCTATGTATCTTTGAGTCAAGTCGTGTATCTATGTGCTGAAGCACGGTTTTCACAGGAAAGTAGTATATCTTAAGAAGTCCTCTCATTCCTCTGTCAACGGAAGCCACGAGTGAAGAAGAGCACCCCCGGAGTTACCTTTTACCAGGGGATGGATCGAGAGAGTAGACAGAGCTTCCTACATCATCAGGTCTAGCTGGACCAAGGCTGCATAAGGGATGTGTTCAGTGCCTAGTGCTTACTCCAAACTGAGGACAAACAATAAAACATAGAGTGATTCCTATTTGCACTGCCCCTTTTCAGGGCTGATGGCAAAGTCATGGTTTTCCCCTTTGGGCTCTGTAGCACTGTGAATGCTGCTTCTGCATAATCGTTCTGCCAAGGAAACTGAAGGTGGTTCACTTGGAAAGGCAGAGGGCATAATAGAAATAAGAATGAGCTGCTGTAATCAGGCAAAAAAGCCCAGAACTTTGGCAATGTTTTTTGCAATGGGATGATGAGAGCCTTTGTAATTTGAAGAACATGGTGTTCTGGAGGCAGTTCAGACGAGAAAAAAAAAAAAATTAAAATTCTTCTCCGTTGATTAAAAGCTAAATAAAAAGTTAAGACAGACATGGGAACACCAAAAGAGTACATTTCTTGTATTCAACCAGAAGTTCTCGGCAACCTTTTTTACATTGTTGAGCATGATTGTCAGATTAGCACAGCTTAAGTGAACCAGTTTGAATAAAATTTTCTTCACTATGAGGGTGGTAAGAAACTGGAATGGGTTGTCCAGAGAACTGTGGACTCCTTATCCCTGGAATTGTTCCAGGCCAAGTTGGATGGCATTCTCAGCAAGCTGATGTAGTGGAAGATGTTCATGTCAGGAGGGTTGAAACTAGAAGATCTTCATGGTCCAACCCAAAGCATTCTGTGATTCTATGATTCTGTGAAATATAAGACAAGCAAAACCATTCTTCTACAGTCTCTTACAGACAGTAGACTCAAGAACAGTGTTAAAGACCACATTTGTTAACGTCTTGTAAACCAGAATACGTATGCTTGCAGCACTCTTTCTCTGTTGTTATGGAGTAAAACTTCTAGTCTCAAACACCTTTTGCTGTATTTTTTTCTGGTGAGATTGCCACCATTCACTCTACAGCATTAACTCTGGGGAAAGGTAGCCGTTTCTAACATTGCAGTATTTGGAGGATTATGGAAGATGTTTCCTTGGTTGTGGCTTAGCAGTGGGTGTTTACTTGCATGGTAAACCCAGGCAGTTGATGGAAAACCAATAACACAAATATCAGTCACCACTGTTCTGCTATCCTGGTATGAATATATTGTACTAACACAAAAAACCTGGCTGAACCAATTCCAACCCATACACAGTTAAAGTTCAATGTAGAAATATCACAGAAATTTCTACATATAGAATACAAAGATAAATGGAGGCATCCCAAAAGGAATGAAAACACTGGTGGCCAACAGACTGAAAATACTGTTTGTCATAGCATATGATCTGGCTTGAATGACATAATTTTGGAAAAACTTCACAGGCTCAATTGCATTTTACAGCTGAAAATATTGACATTGTTGTGACAGCCCATGCTGAACAGAACAACAAATTGGTATTAGAAAGCAGAGAGTTCTAGGAGAGAATGCCAAATTTAATGTTCAAACTACTTTTGTATGGAGCAAATATAACACTCTTGCTTCATACAAACTGATTAGTGGGGCTTTGCTTTGTGGTACTAATGGTGAGGATGAAAACTGCAATTCCAAACTGTGTAAGTTTCTGTAAAAATATTCCCTTGAAATAGCTCCAAGCAACTAATTCCAGGCTTAGAGCATACTGATAGAAGCTTGTGGTACTCTTTACCTCCTACCCTTTCTCATTGTTACCCTCAAATCCTTTCACTAAACTGTTTGAGGGCACCAACCTAGCCTCAAATATTATGAAGCACTTCTTTAGTAAAACATTTTTCCTTGGAAAAATATCCAATACTCATAAGAAAATTTATCAAAAAGTGCAGTGGTTTCAGATTTACTTTCCACAAAAAGTGTTGCTCAGGTTTGATACAGAATTTCTGATAAAAAAACAGGGCCATGAATTAATATACATCTCCAAGTCAAACACAGAACAAATTTAGAGCTACACCAAGAGTTAGCCTGAGATTTCCGGATATCATCTTTGTCTTGTATTCATATGGTAACACAGGATATATTTTGTTGCCCAATATTAAGGAAAACTGGGAGATGGGTGTAAACACAAGTTTTGTGTGTTCAAAAAATCCTTCCTAACTTTGGGCTACTTCTTCTAGAAGCAAACAGATCACTGTCAAAAATGCTGGTTTTACACTGATAAAGAACAGAAGATACTGCTACAGTCTCAGTAAGATGCACAGGAGGGAAATTTGTTTCCAGTCTTGTTTATTTGCAATATTTTCTGTAGATTTCAGGCTTCCCATTTTCTTAGACACTGAGACTTATCCCTTAGCTACAACATGTGGAGGGGATTTCTGAAGACACCAGGGGTGATTATCACTAAAGAGAAAGATGATAAACGCCTTAAAACTAATAGCAAAAGAATAGCCAAAAAAACTTTCAGTTTCTATTTCTAGCCATAAGCCACACCACTTGACAAAAGTAATTAGAAAATCTAATCTTTTACATCATTGAATAAAAATAAACTGATGTGAGTTTATTTTTTCCCTTTGTTTTCAATGAAAAGGTGCAAAATGAAAAATCATCAAAATTTACTTTGAATTTTTACAATACAGAGAGAGGCATGGTAGATTTTAAAAGCAATGCATTCCAAACAACGGGCTTTCATTTCAAATGATCTGTGTTTCTATGTAAGCAACAAAGTGCACTTTGCTGAATAGCAGGATTGTTATCTTTTGCCAAGTTGGAAATTCCTTCACATAGAGCCTACCTATTTAAGCTGTGATATCAGAAGATCTGAAACAACAGCTAGTATACAAAGACAAGATGAAAACCTAGCAGATGACTTTCTGGCTGAGTAAAGGGATTGTTTTGAGAAACAAGAATTGCTGCTAGCCCCAATGTCTCACTGATGCAGCAGTTCCAGCAGCCTTCTCCCAGGGAGTCTCCAGTTGTTCAAAGAGGAACAAATGCTAGAAGAAATGGCCAGTGAGAAAGACAAACGGAATTACAGTGCTGCAAGACTTGCTGTGAAACAAGCTACCTTCCTCTCTATCTCTTAATCTCTAAATGTTCACCTCTGACTTCTCAGTGGTCATTTTTTTTGTCTGGCTCAAGGTCATTGTAGAGCTTTTCCCTGTCAATTCCCTGTATTTTTTCCCTCCCCTTTACTTCTCTTTCCTCCCTCAGGTTTCGTTTCTCAAACTCATCCTTGTGCTAACTGGAAGGGAAGGAGAAGGACTGACCATACTGGTGCTCTTCATTTGCCTCAGGTGAAGATTGGTACCAATAGCTCCAGAAAAACCCTCTGCCCAGGAAGTGCAGACTATGCATAAAGAAAGGGTAAAGATGCTGTGAAAAGCACCAGAAAAATAACATCTTGTCCTCTGACTTCTTCCTTTCACCATTTTGTGCTTTTTCTCTAATCTTTTTTTCAATGAGGCACACATGTTAAGTGTGTTACGTATTTTTAGCTATGGAAAATGAGGGGTAAGCAGTCACTGGCCCACCTGTGGCTTGAGGTGTGCTCTAGTGTCAGAGAGCCCTGGCTATATGAGCCAAGCTTGCTTCCCCTCTCCTGCACAACAGCATCCAAGGGCTGAGCTAGGGTGGGAAACGGGGAAAAAAGGTAATGGATTACCAGAGGCCCTGCTCTTGGGGAGTAATGGCTGCACCAGGGTGTCAGTGAGAAAGACTAAGGCTGGGGCTTGGGAGGGCTCTAGGAGCACCAGGACCTGAAGTAGAGGATTGTGCAAAGAGTTCTGACTGAAAGGTCTGAGAGGAAAGAGGTCAGTGAGGATTTCAGGTGTCCATGCTGGAAGACAGCAACAGGATTTGGAAAGCAGGACTCTGAGGTCACTCTTGCTGCAAACAGATTTACTACAAGTGGAAATACGTAGGGAAGCAAGTGGAGGACTGGATTTTGAACTAGATCAGAGGTTGGAAAGAAATGAAAAATAACATTTTTGGAAAAAAACTGAAAGTTTGAGAGGTAGAATAACTGCTTCGTTGCTGTGGGAAGCAGGGGAAGGAAGCAAAGATAAAATTGTAGCTCTCTCCTTGACCCTTACAAACAAGTGTCCTGGAGGCCAAGAGGAATAGTAGAGCATATTTTGCACTGAATAGCCTCAGACACTTCCTTTGCTTTTATCCCTCCAAGAATTAAAAGGTGAATAGCCAAAGAAGCATAGAATTTGTCAAGTTGGAAGGGACCCATAAGGATCAAGAATCAGAGAATGGGTAAGGTTGGCAGGAACCATCAGGGGAATCACCTGGTCCAACCTCCCTGCTCAAGCAGGGTCATCCCAGAGCACATGGCACAGGATTGTGTCCAGACAGATCTTGTGGATCTCCAGTGAGGCACACTCCAAAACCTCTCCGGGCAATCTGTGCCAGTGCACAGTCATCTGCAAAGTAAAGAAGTTCTTCCTAATGTTCAAGCAGAATTTCCCTGTGCATCAGGCTGTGCCCATTGCCTCTTGTGCTATTGCTCAGCACCACTGAGCAGAGGCTCCATCCTCTTGACACCCTCCCTTCAGATACTTGAATACATTGACAAGATCGCCCTCCTAACTGTCTCAGCCTTTCCTCATAATTGAGACTGCAGTCCCCTAATCATCTTCATAGCCCACAACTAGGCCTGCTCCAGGAGCTCCATGTCTCTCTTGTCTTGGGAAGCCCAAAACCAGACTCCATTCTCTACATATGACCCCATCAGGGCAGGACAGAGTAGAGCAGAGGGACAGGATCACCTCCCTTGTCCTGCTGGCAATGCTCTTCCTAACGCACCCCAGGACACCACTGGCCTTCTTGGCCACCAGGACACACTGCTGGCTCATGGACAGCTTGTTGTCCACCAGGACCCCCAGATCCTTCTCCTCAGAGCTGCTTCCCAGCAGATCAGCCCCCAGCCTGTGCTGGTGCCTGGGGTTGTTTCTCGCCAGTGCAGGACCCTGCATTTGCCTTTGTTGAATTTCAGACAGTTCTCTGCCCATCTCTCCACCCTATCAAGGCCCTTCTGAAGGGCTGCACACACTGCTCCCAGCTTTGTGTCATCAGTGACCTGCTGAGGAGGCATCTGTCCCTTTGTCCACGTGGGACAAAGTACTTGTGACAGGCCTCCAGCTAGACCCCATGCCACTGAACATGACTCTCTGGGGTCTGCCATCCATCCACCTCACCACCCATTTAGCCAGTCCACACTTCCTGACTTTGACTATGAGGAAAACATGGGAGACAGTGTCAAAAAACAATCAAGTCCAACCCTTTGCTCCTTACAGGATTACCTGAAAAAAAATATGTATCTAAATCATTTAATGCTTGCCAATAGAGCTTGAGAAATTCCAGCAATTATCTAGGCAATCATAATAAACATACATAACTCTCAGCTTTCCAAGATCTAAATGAGATAAACAATATTTGTAAAAAACTCTGACGGGTACAAGATTGAAATACACTTTGGGCTAAGTATTAAGGTATGGCTGAAGACATCAAAGTCTGCCTTTCATTTTTGAGGCTAAAAGCTATGATATGATTTCAGCAGAAGTCTCTGGTTACTTTTGTGTTATGAAGTACATCATAATTATATTATTTTAAAGTTAAATGCATGTATGTTTAAAAAACCCAACATGGTGGACAAAAACATCCTTTGAGGAAAATTGCAATATTATTAGAATTATATCTTTAGTGGAAATTAGTCTCCAAAACTAGTATCTTATTTAATTAGATTAAAAGTATTTAAAAAATAAAGAGAGACTATGAAACATATGTGCCAGTCACCTGTAAAATAGCTACATTATTATTATTATTATTATTATTATTATTATTATTATTATTATTTTATTATTACTATTACTATTACTATTACTATTATTACTATTATTATTCAGGCAGGGTTGCATTTTCCAGTTCTTGACAGTTTAAATGCTATTTTTCTCCACACTATGTTAGTATCACAGTCAAACCAATATGCACAGGATGCACATCCTTCAGGAGAAGGCTTACACCGTTCACAAGGGAAGTTAACTATGAAGAGAATACAATGCTGATGTTAAATTAAGGCTTCATCCACTGTGTTCAGTTACTGAGTAAATATGCACTAGGTGTATGCTTTGAATACTGAAACAATAAATTGCCTCCTAGGGTGAGATATTTCTGTGCTATTTCTCTTAGCATATTGTCACTTGGTTTTGTATATTCCACTACCTCAAGCTCTTTTCAAAGTATGTTAGAAAAAGCTCAAAAGATCTGGTTTGTATACAGAATCTTTCAATGAAGAAATAACTATAAGCTCTTCCAGCAGATAATTCAGGAACTACTTTTGGAAAAGTCTTCTTAGATAAAATATGCTGAAGACACTATCCAAAACTGGAGAAAGATCAGTGGATGAAGAAATAGCTCAGTGTTGGCAATTTTCAATGTACCAGACCGAAAATTATAAGCAGCCCAATACAGTACTAAGGAAACTCCATGTGCCAAGTCATTATTCTGCACTCCAGCAAAACATAGTGCCTCAGTAAAAATGGGGTTGTATGTCTTAGATCCATATCATGATTAGATGAACCTTGCTCAGAAAACCTTTACATTTCTTTTGTGTCATTTGTGAATTGCTTTGTGGAAATTTGTACTTAGACATGTTAATTTCTCAGGTCATATAACCATTCTCCTATGGAAAGAAATCAAGCATGTATGAATTAAAGCTAAAACTCTTGTTCTTACACTGTGAAAAAATTGTAATTTACTAACTACATGTTAGAGTGCTATGGTTTTCAAGCTGTGGTACTTGCATTGTTTGCAATTCACAAAGACTTTGTTAATCCTCAGAATGACACATGAAGCAAAATTAGAGAGCAGAGAGCTTGAGGTTAAGAAGGGAACAATTATAATTCTGTCAGACTAGAGGAAAAGGGGTCAATTAAGCAGAAAAACGAAACCTTATTTTAGAATGTGGTGCTGAAAATAAACAAGAAGGGACAGTAGTTTATGTAAAGTGGTTTTTAAATAAATATTAGACATAATTTTTTAACTGAATGCTTATTATGAAAAATAGCATACTAATAGTTTGTTAAAACTAATGTTTAGTGGGACATTGTAATACTCTTAACCAATTGCACCTTTCATGACTGATATAAACAGACAGAAACCTTCACTGAAAACTTGGTCCTTGGTTCCTGGATTTTTGGGAGTCAAACACCATATTATCCTTTCAAACAGCAATTCAAAAGAGGAATGACAAAGGATGAAAAAGCTGTCAGAAGAATGTATTCCAAATACATGAGTTTTTAGTTCAAATAAATAAGAAATATTATTTCCTTTTCTCCCTTCCTCATGGTTTCTCTTTCTTTCTTTTTCTCTCTTTCTTTTTCTTTTCCTTCCTTTCTTTCTTTCTTTCTTTCTTTCTTTCTCTCTCTCTCTCTCTCTCTTTCTGTCTTTCTCTTTCTTTCTCTTTCTCTTTCTCTTTCTCTTTCTCTTTCTCTTTCTCTTTCTCTTTCTCTTTCCTCTCTCTCTCTCTCTCTCTCTTCTTTCTCTCTTTCTCTCTTTCTCTCTCTCTTTCTTTCCCTCTCTCTGTCTCTCTTTCTCTCTCTCTCTTTCAAGGACAGAATGAATAGGAAGGAAGGAAAAAACCCAAAATGTAAGTAAACAGGGAGTGAAAAGACAAAGACAGCATGAAAAATTATAGGCTGTCTCTGTAGTTGTCGCTTACCATTTAAATAAAAAAAAAAAAATAGGTGGCCTCAAAATAGAAGCCAGATTTAATTTGAAGACATTGAAATGTTCCAGGCTCTTCTGCAAAAGTGTGACCTGATTCTCCTAACTTCTGTCTTCCTAAAAGCTATCTTGGTGTGAACCTATGCTGTTGGAGCAGCTGAGTCAATATGAAATTTTTACAGAGAGAATAAGGCTTGCTTTCCATTCTTATACAAGAACAAGATAAGCAATTTTATTATGGCAGATCTCTTTCCTGATACAACACACCAGATTCTGCTGCCTTGTGGCACACACAGATCTATACAGCTGTCAGCAAACTTATTTAGTGAATGAATTGAACACAATGTTTTCAGTTGTTTGCAGTTAACTTACAGAAAAAAGTATCCTTCTGAATTGCATGAGAAACTGTTAATTCATTTTCCTTATTCTACTCTTGAGATAACTTGTTAAATTAATCCTGTCTTCATTTATTTTATGGTGTCTTCATGTTTAAGTACTGACTTTGTGAACATCTGTTTCAGTCACTGTTGCAAAGCCATTACTTTTATGAGCCTTACGTATTTTAGATAGATTTACTGTTGACCTTTGTTAAGAAATTGAATGTTTTTGTTGTTACTAACATTTCTATAATTGATATTGTTGATATTGTTACTGCCAGCAGGGTACTTGCTTTAAATGAAATACTGTGTCTTCGCTGATAATCTCATTTAACTACAATAAATCAGGTAATTGTTATTTAATTTTTCTTGGCTTTGAAACAAAACGTATCTTTAACCTCTTCAGTACTAGGCAACTACAAATTGCCACTCATTTCAAATACACCACTGGTGTAGTTTTTGAATTTCTTTTCTTATTTCCTGTTCCTCACTTTCACTTGCCATCAAATAATAAAAATCAGCTAATAATGCTGCTTAAGTTACTGCTATGTGACTGCTCAGAAATCCAACATAGTCTAAGATGAATGAAGAAATATTTTTTAATCTATTTTAAAAAAATGCATTCTGGTACAGAAAAGCAGCGTGAATTAATTTGATTTCCAGCATGTAGATAAATTACCTGAATCAGAGGAAATGTCTACTTAAAAGGTTTGCTCTATGGCGTATACGGCCTGGCATATTGACTGTGGAAACTTTCGTTTTCTCTAAAGCACAAACTATTCTCACTATCATGCATCAGCCCTTTTGTTGTAAATTGAGATTCAAGTGCACAGTTTCAGAGAAACTGTATGTCACTTATAATTTTCACATTGAGGCTGAGTTCAACTCAGTCATCCTTAAACAAAGCATAAACTAAATGTCTGGTGAAAGTGGTGAATATTTTAAAGCCCTCGATTTATTGAGCATATGGGATGAATTGTCTTTGCCTCTCACTGCAGGCAATCCTAGTTTAACATATGGGCTAGTGTATCCATTTGGTGGCCAGTGGAGGCTGCTTGATTTAAATCATACCGGACAATATGGAGCAAATCCCAGCCTGGTGAACGATAGGATGCCGTTTATCCAACTGCTTCTTCCTTCCTGTTTCTTTCAGTAAATCCATGGGAGGAATCACATCACAGTGATGAGATAAAAGAGGAAGAGAGCTCATATTACAATTTCTTATTGTTAGAGTTACTTAATACTTCTTACTATAAAATCATGTTGATAATATCATCCAATTTGGGACTGAAGCTCTACTTTGCTATTAACGACCTCAATATGATTTTTTTTTTGCAAGTTTACCCAAAATGTTTTTGGGTGGTTCTGAAAAAATATTTTGCTTGCTTTAAAAATTATTATTTAGGGAACTCTAAAACCCCAATACTTTGAGTGAGCTCCTTGAAATATAGCAGGTGGAATTGTTTGCACTGAAAACACACTTTCTAACTTCTGAAGAGAAATTTATGCAACACGTCTAGTCAACATATAAGCCTTTGAAACCTTTGAAAAATTGATAAATGTGCACTGAGAAGATTTTTTCCATATGAGAAGTTGAGATTCCCAAAACCCACTGATCCTTGAGGCATTTACCATATATTCAAGACTCTCAAGGCTCTTATAGCTCAGTCTCCTAGGACTAAGAAATGGAGTCAAGGAAAATAGAGATAGAGACTTCATGGAGAACTTTGGAAACACAGTCAGTGCTGCTAGCTGGTTGGGACAGAGCAGAAGGGACCTCAACAATACAGATAAGAGGTTTTTGGGAAAAAAATACAAAACAATAGAGACTGTTTTGAAGAAAACACTGTGAGGAACAGTGGGTATGATGGCCCGCAATGAGGAGGAGCATCCACAGGATTTGAGAGCAACTAGGCCAAGAGGAAGAATGTAACAATGACAGTTAAGCGGTAGAACTGAATAAAACAAGCTGGAGTGGTTGTGACAGGACTCAGAAAGCCAGAAGGAACTGTGCCTGCTCACATTCCCTGAGGTCCACATCAGATCCAATACACCCTCAATGCCTGTAAATAGCAGGTGTGATGGCTATTGCTGCCCCTTGGCTCCCATGATATAGGTCCAGGAAGGCAATGCTCTTCATGCCTCCCTTTGATACCATGTGATTTTTAGGGACAGAAAGGACAGAGGAGTAAATGCTTTAGAATGCTTTTTAAAACTTCAGAAAATTTCATACAAAGTACTCACTGAAAGAATGATTGGTGGGATTATGAGCACACAAAAGTAAAGAAATATCAACATTAAGAGTACTTTCAATTTAGGTTGTTCAAGCATAGTTATTAAATAACCCTACATTTATTTTCAACTCATTCTCCCTCAGTATAAAGGAAAAACTTGATTTGGGTATATTACTCCAGTTGTCAAGTGACAGAGAGGATGCTGATGGGACCTCTCTCTCATCTGTTGCAGGAGATTGGGGATGCCACTGAATAGAGCTAGTGGAAGGGCTATAGGATAGGGCTAATGGAAGACTAAAGACAGCCTAGCTCTGAAAGCAGTGCTGTGTCAGTATTTATATTTCCAAGATGTCCTGTCACTGCTGCAGCATCTTTTCTGTTTCAGACAAGTTATAAAGCAAAGTTTTCATAGGCAGACACTAATTGTGCATTGCTATTTTATGGGTGGCATTTTAAGACTATATTGAATAATCTTCAAAGTGCTGAGCATTCACAGCTGTAAGTGAGGTCAGTGATCCAATCCTCTGAATCTTTTAAATGGTAGAAAATTCTAATTCTGCTGAAAAAGCTAGCCATATAGTTTTAAATTAGATACCTAAAATGAGTGTACATTTTGTAACAAGATTCCCATTCCTCAGTTGGACATCTTAGAGTAGGATTGATAATATTTTTGAATGAGGGAGTCAGAAATGAAGCCTGGACACCTACACCCTTTAGGCTATTTTGAAATAATCAGCATATTATTGTTTACCTCACGACATAGAAATTTTTGCTCTGAGTACTTCAAAAGTTAAGTTTTCAATAACAAAAAGAGAATCATGAGCAGTGATGCCCAAAATGAAGTATGAAGGGCTTTTGTCTCTAAAGCCAAAACCTGTCTAATTATATGGGATAGGTTTCTCAACTGCCTTAAGTTACACTAAAGATGGGTAAAGCCACAGTTATTACCTTGCTGATTATCAGTAGTTTAAATAAGCAAATGCTGCATTTGCCACAACGGATGTGGCATATATTGGTAGAGAAATGTCAGCCCTGTAACTCTAGTAAACCAAGGTTCCATTTTTGTTTACAAAATGCTTTAAAAATTTTAGATTCTCTGGGCTGAAGTCAGAGAAATGCCGAACAGCTTCTGCTATAGAATAACATGTAATTCCAGCCTACAAGTCACTTTGTATCCTTAAAATGAAATACATGCCCTGGAATAATTTTCTCTCACTTCTAGAAATTGCATAATAATTTATTGTTGAAACTTATAAACTAAATGAAAACCACCATGCCATCAAGTGGTTTTTTTGCAGACAGGGAAAGCACTGGAAATGTGGCAGGGCTCTACCAGAATGGAGCACTTTGCTGCATCTAAATGTATTGGCACATCATGAAGTATTCTGCCAATGAATTCTGCCTGCAAGCAGGATTTCTTTGTAGGCTACCCCCTAATGTCTTCTTTTCTTCAATTAGTTTTTCTGTTTCTTTGTTAGAAAAAGACAACAAAGTTTTTATATCATATACATCAATCTGAAATATCTAGTCAATATATAAACCTTTGAAAAATTGAGAAATATACACAGAGATATTTTTTTCTATATCAGAAGGTAAGATTCCTGAAACTACAGATGCTTTAGTTTTCTAAAGTCAAAACACATTACTGTCAGAATGAGCTCCTTTATATTTTTGACTAATGGTTAAGCTGCATACCTGCAATAATGATAAGACTAGAGAAAACTCTAGCAGGCATTCACTTGTGCAGTGCTTGCAGTGCTGAAACTTCCTGTCTGACCAATACATCAATATAACTCTAAGAAATGAAACTGGACTTAGTACAATAGCGCCCTTATAAGATACCCACCAAAAAAAAAAAAAAAAAGATATAATAGCCATCTGTCTTCAATAGTTTCAGTAGATTGGGTGTTCAATACCTGAATCAAATGCCTGCATAAAGCTCTACACAGGCCAGCCCTACCTGATCACACTAGAAATAATCATCAGCATGGCTGAACAACCACGGGTTTTCAGTGATAACTTCATTATGGATTTCAGTGGGGCACAGTAATTTTCATATAGTGATTTGTCTGTAAATACTCATGGTAGGGCTTTTCAACAAATTGGCTGATTTACAGAAAGCTTTTTCAAGCTTTAAGGATTAAACTTGCTGCAGCTCTTCAAAAATCGAAGGTACAATTCTTCGTTATTTTTCTTCTCCTTGAACTTTGGAAATAGTAGACCATAACCCAGCAGAGACATTTTCTCTGTGAAGTACCTAGGTGTGTTTCTGAAATTCAATAGTCATTTTCTTGGACTCATTATGCTGTTGCCTGTAGTTAAATATCCAGGCATAGCTGCAGGAAAAAGAAAGTCTCCCACAGTGGAGAAAAAAACCTATGAAGCCTTTATACAGTTGCTTCCAGAGATGATAGAAACATAAACACAATGTTGAAGAAAGTATGGTTATATTCTGATATATTTACAACCCCACCCACAAGAGGAGAGGAAATTATACCCTAGGGACTAGGATACATTTCTATGTCTTTGCTCAGATATTTATTTTGAACCAAGATCCAGTTTCTTCTCTTGGTGCTTCTGACTCCAAATACATGAACCTTCCGAGAAATATTTAAAGTTTTTTCCATTTCAGTCAGATCCATTTTAATGGATTTTAATGGCCTACTGTAGAGTGAATGGGCATAAATGTGTTGGCCATCTGAGCCAAAACTGAAAGAAAGTTTGCTATAGGCTTATTATTGCTCTAAACAAAATAGTATTTAAAAAATAGTAAGGAATTGTATTAGGTTTGCATGGCCAGGTTTTTGTAGCAGGGTGACTGCAGGGATAGCTTCTGTGAGAATATGCCAGAAAGAAGCTTCCTCTGTGTCCAGAAAAGCCAACACCAACTGGCTCCATGATGAATGTTCTACTGGTCAAGGGTGGGTTAATTAGAAATGGTGGTAATGTTTCTGTGATAACAGATTTAAGATGAAGAAAAAGTATTGGGCAGTTGTAATTGTGGCCAGAGAAGACCAGGTAAGAATATCTGAGAGGAACAACTCTGCAGACACCAAGGTCAGTGCAGAAGGAGGGACAGGAGGTGCTCCAGAGCTGAGCCAGAGCTGAGATTCCCCTGCAGCCCGTGGTGCAGACCATGGTGAAGCAGCTGTGCCCCTGCAGCCCATGGATGGAGGACCATGGGGATGCACAGATCCACCCACAGCCCACAGAGAAGCCCCACACCAGAGCAGGTGGATGCCTGAGAGGAGGCTGTGACCCCATGGGAGGCCTGTGCTGGAGCAGGCTCCTGGCAGGGACCTGCAGACCCGGGGAGAGAGGAGCCCATGCTGGAGCAGGTTTCCTGGAAGGACTGCACCCTGTGGAAGAGTGACACGTTGGAGCATTTTGTGGATAACTGTTTCCCATGGGATGGACTTGCACTGGAAATTTCATGGAATACTATCTCTTGTAGGAGGTACCCCACACTGGAGAAGGGGAAGGACTCCCCTTCCTGAGCAGTGGGAGAAACAACATGTGATGAACTGACCACAACCCGCATTCCCTGTCTCCCTGCACTGCTGGGGGTAGGAAGAAGAGCTGGGAAGGAGGGAGGGGTGGGGGAAAGTGTTTTTAGCATCCATTTTTACTTCTCATTATCCTGCTCTGATTTTGTTAGTAATAAATTCAATTAATATCTCTAATTCCAGCATGTTTTGCCCATGACAGTGTTTGGTGAGTGCTGTCCTCATCTCAACTCATGAACCCTTCATTATATTTTCTCTCGCCATCCAGTTGCAGAGGGGAGGGATAGAGCAGCTTTGGTGGATGCCTGGCATCCAGCCAGGGTCAACTCATTACAATTACTCTTTCCATTTATTTTTATTATCAGAGAAATAAGTTGCAGTGTTTTAAAAAACACTCAGGCATTAGGTGAATGAAGTTTTGGCTACCACAAAAAGTAAATATATCACTATTTACTCCTTCCTTACTGCAGGAAGGATCCCAGCAGTATATTTTCTAGTATTTTATCCTAACTAGTTTTAAAAATCTTGTGATAAATGGCTGAAGCTCCAATGGAGAGGGTAATAAAATTTTATGGCTGAACTATATCTCATTGTCTGAATAAAAAATAATAAAAATCCCTTTTTCTCTGTTTCGAATGTCATCATCTTATTCCTCATTATGGATTTAGTCCATCTTGGTGTTTTCATCTAGTATTTATCATCATATGTGAAAATATAGGCTATTCTTATATCTTATTCTGGTCATTGTTTATCCAACTTCAGAAAATTAGATTAAGATTTTCAAATACTGCAGGAAGTTTATCCACAGAAGTGCTACTAAAAATCCTCTCAAATCCTTTTTTCAAAATCCACTGCACTGCTTTGAGAATTTTAGTCTTGATTACGAATTTCTGTGGCTTCACCAGCTTTCCTATACTTCTCTAGGTTCTTCATAAGGTCCTAATACATACAATGGTCATACAAGGATTTTCAGTTCTAGTTACATTTCTACTATTTTAACTACTTTCCACTCCGAGCTTCATGACACCTTATATTTTATTTTCATAAACCTGAAGTTTGCTGCTGAATCGTTCACCCGACTGATCAAGCCAACCCAGTTATAACTACCTCCTTCCCCCATGATGGTTTTCAAACCTGATTAAAATGGGAACCAGGCCTTCACAGTGTCTAAATTACTGCTAAGATGGGCTGAGTTGCACTTTGTAACAATCCGATGCTAGAAAGACAAGATGAATCTTTCATCTTTGCTTTTGTTTTTATTACCTTTTAAATAGGATGCAAGAATAAAATTGCAGCACAAATTATATGTATTGGTGTAAAATGCATATATTTTTCTGAAGTCATCAATCATCTCTTTAATGATTAAAGACACATTTAACAAAACCACAAGGAAAAAGCATATTAGACTACATTCTTGACTTCCTGACAAAGTGTGTTAGAAATGCTGTGCAATTGCTCAGTTGAGCCTTGTGAAAAGTCAACAGGCTGCCATACAACATCCAGAATGATACAAATGTATAAACTATGCAGTTTTAGGAAGTTCTATTCCACAATCCTGCTTTACCCTTTGAAAGTAAAAGGATGAAAGCAGTGTTAAGAGAAAAAATATGATGTCTGTATAATGGAGAATTTACAACTTACACCAGGTATTTTAAAGCAGTTCTAGCGTAGTAGAATGTAATCAGAAATAACATGTATCAAGATGCAAAAGCCTTTTCAAAACTAGTGGAAAAATAGTTTCTAATTGCGTTTATATGGTATACAAGATGCCATGAATGGGGCTCATAGGAGCAGAGCACTGTCCTAACATTTTCCAACATAGTCCATGCTGAGTTTTTAAAACCAGATTAGGTAGAAGTAGGTAGGAGGAAGAATATTGGCTTCATTACCTGCTGATGAGATACAACTCCAGAAGATGGAGAATCTGCTAAGATTTTACAAAGCTGAGTCACTTCATCCCCTGCCACAGTAAGTAGAGAAGGGAAAGTGTCATCAGCAATGATACTATCTCAGAATTACAGAAAGAGAGGAACATTTGTAATTTTCATGATAGCTCAAGGAAAGACTCAGTACTGAAAGACATTAAGGAGTGTCTGGTAAGTACTAAAAGAACTTTCTTTCACTTTGTGCCTGTAACAAAAACTATCTACATTTTTTTTCAGGTTTGTCTCATTCTAAGAGAAGTACAGTGGACTGTACAGAAATTGAAATAATATATACTTTCCTGACAAAAACAACATGGAAAGCACACACTGAATATAATTTCTCAATATTAAGTGCCCTAGGTTTAATCTTGTTATGTTGAAAAGTGTAATAAGCTCCTCCCAATAAATATATTCCCAAATCTCACCCTAGTTTCTACTGCATCAGGAGTATTGTGAGAAGCTGGTTTTGATAACCATGCTGATAAAGCAAGAGTTGTTCATAAAAAACTCGTATCTGTAAGTCAGATTAACACTGAAATACTGGAAATATATCAGTAGTTCAGAAAAACTCCATTTCTCACTTAAAAACCTACAAATATTTCAAACCTGCAGGGGTAGAGGGAGAACTAAAGACAGAGATTTCTCTTTTTTTTTTTTTACATAAAGTAAATTATAATATCATACAATCAATTATTCTCATCTGCTTGAGCAGGATCCAGTGGATGTGCATTAGAATTTAAAGAGGGCAGAGAAGAAGCATACTTAGAAAGATCACCCCCATGGCGTTAAACACTCTAACCAGAGAGCATAAGGGTAAGTGAGGAAAATCTGCTAGAAAGTGTTCTGAATGAGTGATGATAGAGAGGTCATAAAGAATGTAAGAACATCAAGCGTAAAGATTGACCCTTCATGACCAAAGTGTTGGTACTTGATTAAAAGGTTTCCAGGAGTATATTTTGTTAAGTATTAGTGAATTACGGACAATTATAGCTAATAAATGTCCAATTTAAGAAAACCAAAATGTGTTAGACATGGAAGTATTTTCTAAAATACATTGTATCCCTGAAAGAAAGCCAACTGCACCTTCACCACTATGAAATTTAGTTTACAAGTACTTCAGGATATCTCAAGGCTTCCTTGAAAGGAAAATGCTCCATACTAACTTCAAGGAGCTAGAGACAGTTACTAGCCATGCAACCCTCTTCACCTGGAAGAAGCCACCATCAGGAAGAGGTACAGAACTGTTCCTTTTATCCTAAAAAATCTGAAGAAAAATTAAAAGGAAGTCATCACTCCACTACCACCAAGCAGGTGTAGGAACTTGTTAGCAGTGATACGAGATTGTCTGAAGAGGCAGGGCACTTATCAAATTTTGCAGACTAGTTCTGTGGTTAATATGTCCTGCAACTTGTCCTCTAGGGTGAGACGGATGGAGGGAAAAATATCATTAATTACCCTTTCTCTCCATAAACAGCAATTTACCAGGAAGCAGAGAAGACCAGACTTCCAAGGAGGCTTTCCTTTCACATTAGGAGCATGCTGAACCCAGCTCCTCTGTAATCAGTAGGGACGTATGGACAACCCAGCCCCTTGACAACTCTGTAGATGCTTATCATTTCCCACCAACCAGCAAGGACCTCCACAGCATGCAGGTTTCTAGTTGAAGCATTCAGCTTGAAGGGGGATGGGAATAAGACCAGTCTCACTAAAGATGTGCCTAGGGGTGGGAGGCCAGAGTTAGGGGTAAAATCAGTAGCCCAGATGAAGTGCATCTACACCAGTGCACACAGTATGGGTAACAAACAGGAGGAGCTGGAGGCCACTGTGCAGCAGGAAAGCAATGACAGAAATGTGGTGGGATGACCAGAGTGCTGCACTGGATGGCTACAAGCCCTTCAGAAGGGACAGGCAAGGAAGGAGAGGTGGTGAGGTGGCTCTGTACATTAGGAAGTGTTTTGACTGTACAGAGCTCAGGGATAGTGATGAGAAGGTTGAGTGCCTATGGGTGACAATGAGGGGGACAGCCAAAAAGGCAGGTATCCTGGTGGGAGTCTGCTATAGACCACCCAACCAGGATGAGGAGGAGGATGAACTATTCTACAATCAGCTGGCTGATGTTTCATGATTGTCAGCCCTTGTTTAATCGGCAAATGTCTGCTGGAAACTCACCACAGCAGAGAGGAGGAAGTCTAGGAGGTTCCTGGAGAGCAACACAACCTCTAACCTGGACTTCCAGAGTACAGACTTTAGCCTATTCAGGATACTGGCTCAGAGAGAGCATTGAAAGGCAGCCCTTAAAAGCAGGTCACGAAGGCCGGACATACCTTAAAAAAGAGATCTGAAGTTTCAGGAGGAAGCTATTCCTATGGGTCAACAGATGACAGGGAAGACAACTGGCCTGGCTGAGCATTGAGCTTTCATAGGAACTCAGGGAAAAAAAAGAGGGCATATCACCTCTGGAAAAAGGGGCAGGTAACTCAGGAAGCATATAAGGATGTTGTTAGGTCATCTAGAAATAAAACTAGAAAGGCAAAAATTTTGCTGAAACTTAATCTGGTCACTATTGGTTATACCAGTTTTTTAAAATACATTAAAAATGAAAGGAGGGCCAAGGTAAACCTCTGTTCTTTATTGGACAAAGAAGGGAATATAGTCACCAAAGATGAGGAAAAGGCTGAGATACTTATTGCCTTCTTTGCCTCATTCTTCAAAAGTAAGACTAGTTATGCTCAGAGAGCTGGCTCCTTGAGCTGGTAGGCAGGGATGGGGAGCAGAACAGACCCCCTGTAATCTATGAAGAAATAATTAGTGAGTGCTGTGCCACTTAGATGCTCACTAGTCTATGGGGCCAGACGAGCTTCATCCTAGGGTGATGAAGGAACGGGTGGAACAGCCCACTCAGCTGCTCTTCATGATTTATCATCAGTCCTGGTTAGCTGGAGAGGTCCCAGATGAGTGGAAGTTGTCCAGTGTGATGTCCATTCACAAAAAAGGCCAGAAGGAAGATCCAGGGAACTACAGGCCTGACAGCAAGGTCAGCCTGACCCTGATGCCAGACAAGGTTATGGAGCAGATTGTCTTGAGGGCTATCACACAGCACATACAGGACACCCAGGGGATTAGGCCCATATGGCAGGGGTTTAGGAAAGGCAGCTCCTGCCTGGCCAGCCTGATCTCCTTTTTTGACTGGGTGACTGGCTCAGTGGATGAGGGAAAGGCTGGGCTGTGTCTACCTGAACTTCAGTAAAGCCTTCAATACCATCTCTCATGGCATTCTCCTGGAAAAGCTGGCAGCCCATGGCTTGGACAGGTGCACCCTTTGCTGGGTTAAAAACTGGCTGGATGGCTAGGCCCAGAGACCAGTGATGAGTTGTGCTACATCCAGTTGTCATCAAGTCACTAGGGGTGTCCCCCAGGAATCAGCATTGGTCCCGGTCCTGTTCAATGTCTTTATTCTTGGTCAGGATGAGGGGATCGACTGTGCCCTCAGTAAATTCACAGATGACACCAAATTGGGTGGGAGTATTGATCTCCTGGAGGATTGGAAGACCCTGCAGATGGACTTGGACAGGCTGGATTGAGGTGCCAAAAGCAATGGTATGAGGTATCAGTGCCAGTGCACTTCAATAACAAAAAACCCAGACAGTGCTGCAGGCTGGGGGCAGAGTGTCTGGAAAGCTGCCCAGTGGAAAAGGACCTGGGGGTGCTGGTGACAGCAGCTGAGCATGATCCAGCAGTGTGCCCAGGTGGCCAAGAAGGCCAATGGCATCCTGGCCTGTATCAGGAATAGTGTGGCCAGCAGAACCAGGGCAGGAATTGCCCTTCTATACTTGGCACTGGTGAGGCCACACCTTGAGTGCCATGTTCAGTTCTGGGCCCATCACTGTAAGAAGGACATTGAGGGGCTGGAGTACATCCAGAGAAGCACAGCGAGGCTGGCAAAGGGTTTGGAGCACAAGTCCTGTGAGGAATGGCTGAGGGAACTGTTGTTGTTTAGCCTGGAAAAAAAGAGGCTGAGGAGGGACCTTATTGCTCTCTACAATTACTAAAAGGAGGTTTTTACCAGGTGGGATTTGGCCTCTTCTCCCAGACATCCAGAAACAGGATAAGAGGACACAGTCTTAAACTGTGCCAGGAGAAGTTCAGGTTGGACACTGGGAGAAATTTCTTCACAGAAAGGGTGATTAGACACTGGAATGGGCTGCTTAGGGAGGTGGTGGAGTCACCATCCCTGGAGCTGTTTAAGGAAAAACTGGATGTGGCACTTGGTGCCATGGTCTGGTTGACAAGTTGGTGTTTGGTCAAAGGTTGGACTTGATGATCTTAGAGGTCTTTTCCAACCTACTTGGTGCACTGATTATATGAACATCTAAACTTAAGCAAGAGCTCATCCAGACCCATGGCCCCTTTTCAGGCCTCACTAGTCTTTCACTGATAACAGTCTGTTGAGGATTAGTGTGATGTTTACCCTAAACATTTCCCGTCTTGGCTCATTCTCTGTGATGAGGTCTACATATCAGTCTCTGAACAAGTTTCCTTTAAGGATATTCACTTGAGTTTAAGGACTTCTTCACCCTCATCTTTCTTTCTCATTGACTGTCTATTAAGATGTATGAAATGGAAGGAGTCAAGAGAACAAGCTAGGAGAGAAAAGTCCCTGTGTTGTACTCCCTTTGGAACATATTTGGTTTAAAGAAACCTTACCCCATTCTGAAAAAATAGTTTCAAAAACTGTTTGAGGTGTTCTCTTCAACAATCACATCAGTGCCAGCAATGGGCAAACAAATGCTAACCCTTTTCCTGGCACACCTCTCCCTCGACAGTGACAAAGCATGCCAGCTGATGTACAACAGTAAAGGTTCCATCCTTTCACAATAGCAACGTATGACAAACATTATTGCATTGAATAGAAAAATATCAAACAAACCCTAGCCCAAAGACAAAATCAAAGTTCTAAAATACTTCATAGTATTTAAAGGAACATCTAAGGAGGCATCAAGAAAAGACATAGCAGGAATTTGTTCTCTGTGATACTAAACAATCTGGTTTTATTATTTTAACTCATTCTTCTTCCTTGATGTCATGATAGTGTTGTGCACAACACAAGTCCTGAGATAACAGAGTAGTCTCTGGGAATTGACTCCTTCCAGCTGAGGAACACAGAGCTAGTACTCAGACCCTTCCTCCAATTGCAGTATGCCTTCTCTGAGACCAGCTTCCGACAGCAGCAGAATTATGGATTTTCTGACTTCAACTTACACATTAAAAAAAAAAAAATTAAAGTACCTCTCTCACTTATTTCTTATTTTTCTAGAGCTCAGTGAGCATTTAAAGACAAACCACCTGTCTTGGTCCAAAGATCTCTTTAACACAGACAAACATAATTCGTCTTTAAGATAAATTAAATTCAGAGAAGCTGAACTCAGACTTATAAGACGTCTGTAATCATCTAAAAAGAAATACATGATCATGGAGAAATTATCTGCACCTCATGCAGATGAAAAGAACTATCAAGAGCTTAAAGTCTTAAGCTAGGATTCACTATATTGCTGCTCAGCTGCCAATGCTGTCAAAGGCTTCCAGTGCAACTTCATACAAGTTGTTTTCTCTATGTATTAACTGCCATTTCCCTTTTTGAAGAAGAAACAGTTTTTCTTCTCATTAGTCATCTGTCACATCTATTTAGTTTGTAGACAGCTGAGAACAGGGACTATGTGTATAGAGTAGGACAGTGATTTTTGGAGTCTTTTGTCAATACTGTGATAGATAAATATTTAGTCCATTGGTACTAGCTTAAACTGATTTTGTGACTTTTTTTTGGTTAGACATCTCATGGAGTTCTCAGTGTTACACTCTGACAGTGTCTACAGACTAGGCACATGCATATACATGTGTACTTTCTGTATTAAGGTTGAAGATTCAGTCAAAAGAGGAGAAATGACAGTATTACCGTGATCTCAACAGTTGCCCTTGTGGCCATTTGCTTTATAGTGTCAAAAACAGTTCTAGGGTCCAGCAGTGCTATTTATTAGTAAAACACTGCCGTGTTTAAATTCCACTTAGGAATAAAGAATAGACCTTTTGAAATAAAAGCAGTGAGAGAAAGAGCAAGAGAAGAAACAGACTTCCAGTGCTTGAATTATCTCAGATCTCCTCTGGGATGTGGAAGGCAAGATGGGAAGTATCAAGAAAGTGCATAAGTAGCATCATTTCTCCCTGTATTAAGTAGGACATAACAGGAAAGGTATGTGATGCAGAAGAAGGAGGACTGTTGCCAGATGCATGACCTCCAGCCATCATCTACTCCTACAAGACAGCTGAATTTTTCTATGGCAGCACTGGATTTAGTATTGCTTTACCATCAAGCTGGTGGCAGCTCTGGAGTGGGTCTGCTTCCGTGGGTTTATCACTCTCCAGCTTACCTTTTGACCGGAAATTCTCCTCTGGGCCATTGAAGTCCTATTGACAACAACATCATTCATATGAACTTTTTTCCATAAAAAGTTGCAGTTTTGAGAAACCAGTATTTTCTGCTAAAACAAAGAAACAAGCAAAAAGTTTTTGTCAAAAGAAATTCCCATGTAGCTCCATTATTTTGTCCCTATGCAGACCACAGCCTCACTCAATGTATAGGTGGAGGAGAGCCTGCAGAGTAAGCTGTTATTCACGATTTTGCTTTATCTTCACGCTGCAGTGTGCAGTCCAAACCTTTATTTTCCGCTATTCAAACTTCCCTCTAAAGACAGGCTCATTAATTTCTGCATGTGCTTTTTATATAGTTCATGAAAGTGCTTGACAAACAGGAATTTATTTTTCCAGCATTGTGCTGACAGAGAGTTGAGACAGAGGGATTAAAGTCAGAAGTGCCATTCGTACTGAGTGCTTGATCTGATACCTCGAGAACCGGATCTCCTAGGCTACGTATTGTTACATAGGGCTTTTTGTATTTGCAGCTCCCTCCCTCCTGATTGCAGGTAGGGCAGTCAGCAGTCAGGACTTCCCAGTCCCTCAGCATCCCACATGGTCACTCAGCTAATAAGGAGCACAATTAAGGACCATCCATGGATGGTACTTAGCCTGGAAGAGGGATGAAGTGGTGGTCAACAGGAGAGAGGACTGGTTACCCTGGCTGGCCCGAGGGTTCTGCAGCCTCCTTCCCAGTACAGTACTGATTTTTTCACAGGACACAGCCCACATGCAGCAGTGTGTGAAATCCTGTGTGATCCCCCAGCCAGGGGACTTCTAAAGACCGCATCTACTGTATTTCCATCTAATTTCACCTGGTCTTTGGTGATGTGAAGTTGTTTAAGGATATTGCAATTTGACCAACCTTGCCTTTTTCTTTTCACTAAAATGGTGCAGAACACTGTGTCATGTAGACTGTATATTTTGCTGAACTTAAACATTTTTGCCTGTAACCTCTAAAAATTCTCAGTCACAAGCAGCCATGAGAATCACAATTTTTGCCATAAACAAAGCCAATATGTTTTGTTAGTAGGGCTTTTTTCTCCCCTGAAGCAGAAAACTCAATTTTCCGAGAAATTTCTGAGAACAAAATTATTTTAGGTAAGTCTATTTAATATATTGGAAAAAAATATACCAAAGTACACAAAGTTCAGTAAAGTTTTAAACCAATGTAGAAAAGGTGTTAAAATATGATATACCAGGGAACGATTTGTTCTGGCTATAAAAAATAGAGCTTGAGAGCAGAGGGACTTGGGACAGAAGGGAAAAGGACTGTCATCAAACTGTCATTGACTTCTTACTTCAAATCCTTTTGTTAACACTTACTTAGCCGCAGCACTCCCATGCATGCTACTGTTGTGTTGTGCTTAGAGTGGCACTAGCTAATCGTAATTACACAGTATCATATTCCCCGCTTCTCTCACCTTGTCAAAGCTCTGAATGCAGAGAGCATGCCCTTTGCCAGCCACAGAGGACCTAAGAATCTTATCCTCAACTGCTTTTTGTATTTGGCACCACTGTCAGCTTACAGCTCTCCTCCCTGCTCTTGTTACACCTTTCCATATCAAAGCCATCTTTCAGTTCCAGAAGGATGGATGAGTAGGTAGAAGACACATTGCTGTCTCTCTACCCAGTAATACTGTCTCCCTCAATTGTTTTACAGTTTTGTTTTATCTATGGGCCACACAATAGTTGTATGTGTTGCAAGATATTAAACTTATCTCTCTTACAGATAAGAATAGCACAGATATTAAGACCCTCTCGACTGCATTTATAATGCTGAATAGTTTCTCCTTTTGAGACACTGGTAACCTTTTCTGCTTCCTGTTAGCAATTTCTTGTTTCCCCTCCCCCACCTCCCTTATCCTTTAAATGGAAACACAAGTCTGCCATTTAATAAAACCCCAATAATGATCCTGCTTTAAAGGACAAGGGCTAATCACTTACTGCTTAACATTCCAGACACATGACAGTGGAGGAGACTAAATCAGTTAAACAGCAAGATGCAGCACAACTAATTTTCATGTAAAAGGGGGTGATTGCCTTCTTTTTTTTAACCATTGTGGTTTTTTTAAGCTGTTAAAGCCCAAACATTCTCGTCTATCAGTTTATGAATTATTAATAAAAAAAGAGAGAAAAGAGGCTTTCTTTTTCTAAATATCATCTGCTAAGCCACCACAGACTGAAGTGGCTCACACTGATTCCTGATTTACATAGTCCCAGTTGGAAGTTAATGAAGACTGCTGAGCCACCTTTCAACATGCAGATAAACCTTCATGTATTTAAAAGCAGGGAATATGTGCTTGTTGCTGGCAAATTATTCATCTAAGATCTGAAGTTTCTGACACCGCCTGCGTCAGATAAACTGTCACCCAAATTGCAAACTAATTAGTGATTCAAACATTTTTGAGCTGATTGATGACAGAATAATTTACGCTTGTTTCTCAGTTTCCAGCTGGCATAGGCTGCTGACTGGAGCCCTAATTAACGCTAGTACATCAGTCATGTTCTGCCAAGGCAGCACATACAATTAAAAGGCAGTTTAAATGGAATATCACATTAAAAAGGCTGGTAGATGCAAATGTGAGGAAACAGCACTTTAGGATAAAATGACAACAGAACCCCGGAAACCAAAACAGAATGGAACAGGGTTGGGGGTTTTTTGTTTGGGGTTTTTTTGGTGGTTTTGTTTTGTTTTTTAATGGATAAGTAAATTGTTTTCCACATAGGCTATTTAGCAAAATAAAGCAAGTGTGGAGGCAAAACATGCACATTAAATTCTTCATAACAAGTTTTAGTTAGATGCTGTCTCTTAATATTTGTTAGAAAATTGATGTGTACTTGCATTTTGGATTTCAACTCTGCAAAAATGAAATAGAGGGCAGCAGTGATGGCTGTGTAGTTATTTACAGTGAAATTATAAGACAAAACAAATATCAATATGCATTCCTGTGAGAAGCTATACAGAAGCAGCCTTAAAAATTGTTTCAAATAACAAAAGAACTAATCCAAAACTCACTAAAGTAGAGGGAAAACTGGACATGGGATGTGTAGAAGTGTACTGCATATATCTAGACATCCCTATTCTTACTTTCAGGTGAAGCTGATAGATTTTGATAACAGCAGTACTATACAATAAACACACAATAATTTCTAGGGTTGTTCCCCTGATTAGATCATAAAATATTTCGGGAAAAGGTAGTTATTGTATCAGTTTTAAACATTATCTTTATTGCCATGGGTACAAATACAACCTGTGACCTGATTATGTGTCAGTCACATATTGCAGCCTGCAACACAGAAAGACAGTCCTCTGCCATGTTGTTGTCAGGCAGCCGTTTAATTTTATATTTTATTGTACATGTATTATAACCATGACACCTGTATATGAGCTCTTCACTGGGTATTAAGCAGTCAGCTAAGAGAAAATGCATTTTGTTATTTCAGTACAGAGAAGTGAGGATAGTTGTAACCGGTGTTCTCATTTACATTTGAACTACAAGAGTGCTGGCCGTTTGTTCATCAAGCTAAGGACAAAAACAGTCCTCCTTGACACAAGTCAGAAAAAGTCTTAAGCCTGCAATGCCAGACTCCTGTTGCAATGTATGCTGCATATTTGATGACACGGTTTATCTTACTCAATGTGACCTCTGTGGGGGGAAAAGTTTTCATGAATATAAACAGCCCTGGGGTTCATACCTTGTCTGTTAAGGTGTTTTTGAGATTATCTATAGCACATGACAGATGAGCCCTTGACTCTTACAGCACTCAAGTACAGAACAAAGAGAAGTCACTGTAGTAACCACAGACAGACCTGGAGACTGGAGATGTGTGAAAGCAGTCCATTTGTTTCTAGGAGCACAGCAGACTGAAAGCTCAGATCAGTCAGTGCAGTCACATTTTGCTGTCAAAGGTCATTTTGCAATGCCATATATTTTCACCTTTAAAAATTTTAGATAAGTAATAATTTACATTGGTATAGTGATGAGGGGTGCATATATTGGCTTTGACAGCTGAGCTATTTTAAGGTGCTTTACAAACCAGTGAATTGGAGATGAGGGGTGAAATTCACCTTAGACACAAATAAGCCCAGGTTTTCTGACTTTGCTAGAGTTGGGTGAGATTTTTGCTTTGAAGCATGGTGAAGGCCACGTGCTGCTGACCCTGCCGTGGCCATGAGGGAAGTGTCACCAGAAAACCTTAGGTTTTAGATGCCTCATCACATAGCTTCTGCTGATTTGACTGAGTGTCTAACACTAAGCTCACCGGTAAGCACTGAGAGTGCCCAGGGACAGCAAAATCCCAATGGCCATGGCAGATGGGATGCTCAGCAGCCAGTAGAAAGTATGAGATGGGAACCATCTGAAAAGGGAGTATTGGGATAGTTAGCCAACAGCAAAACAGCAGTTGTCAGGATTGCTATATAGGATTTAGGGATGTAAATTTTCACACTCCCACTCCAACGTCCTCTTTTTAGATCTGTTTTTTACAGCTTTATGTACAACAAAAATATTTTCTTGTCAGTTGTAGAACATGGTTTAGGACAACAGGATTATGCTCTCCTTTCTAAAAAATACGTCAAAAGCATCAGTCTATCAGCAAACTGGCAAGAAAGAAAAATAGCAAAGAGTTTTATTATTAAAATCTTACATTGAAGAAATAAAGCAATTCAAGAACCTTTTGCATTTTCAGTAAGAAAGCATATTCTGCATAGTGGAGGGCAGATTTTTATTTTTACCACAAGAGCTTTCTTTAAGATCTCACATAAAAGACTTGCAATATAGTAAACAATCTATAGTAAACAATCATGTACACAGAGCATTGGAGAGTAGAGTCAGAGCTTGTGGGTTAAACAAGTCAAGCAACGAGTGTTCCTACTACTGCAGAAACCTCCTGTCTCCATGCTGCTGCTGATCACGGCGGTGCCTTGTTACTTCTCCCCAGAGGAAAGCAGTTCCGTTAAGAGGAGGAATTCTGAATTCCCTCTGGAACCTCAAACTTTTAATGTGCAATGTAAATTCAGCAAGTGCTAGCCAGTTTGTGTTTATAAGGTATTAACCAAGTGCAGTATCACCTCCCCAGTGGGGAACCCAGAAAAGCCTGAGTGCTCAGACTCTTATGTGTTTTCTCTAAAGCTCTCTATCTCATGCTGAACACATGCAAATCTTTCCAATATGAAATGCCTCCTTCCCTTTTAAACATTTTCCCCTCAGGTTTCCTAATGTCAAGGTTTACTTTCTTTGCTGAGAATAGAGCTTACACAATTAAACATGATCACAACATGATTTCCTATGGAAACCCAAGGGACAGAAAAGCATTCAGAAAAACAGGTTGGGCGGGCTATTTAAGGGTTTTCACTTTTTAAAGAGATTTTTTAATATTCTCTAAGTTTAAAAGGAAATTTTAAATATCAGCAGAGATTAAATAAAGTAAATACTGTGGGAATAGGAATAGAGACAGTGTTGCACTGTCAGACTGTGCGCCTTGGAGAACTAATTTCAGTCCATTGTTTTGCCACAGACTTATGTGACCTTTGGGAAGTTACTTATCCAATGGAACCTCATTAACCAATTTGTAAAGAGGGTAAAATGACATCTTTTCTCTATAACAATCTTATCTGTTCATTTGAACTTGCAAAGTACGAACTTCTGTTCAAGATGTGATTATATACTCTTTGGTGCTTAGCTTGAAAACTCTTCAGCATTGTCTCTGAATATATGAATAACTAGAGCCAATCATATTTGTATTTTTCACCTGCAGTTACAGATAGGTGAAATGACTAAAAGTTTCCACAGGCAAAGCCTGGACTGTTACAGTTGTTTTGTGAATACATATTTTTTGCACCTTGCTACAGCACTCTCTCAAGATTTCTGAATATTTTTTAACATAGAGGACTTATTCGCAGGAGAGATCTTTTAAAAATGCATTTTACTTAGGTTAATTTTTCCACATATTAGTCTCCCGTAAATGACCCCCTCCTCAGAAGTATTCATCCTATGGTAGGAATCAAACCACACATGACTTTACTTCGATGTGTGTTGTCTAATGAGAACTGTCACGGCCAACAAAATCTGAATTCTTTCTGGCCCCATGCAATCATAAGGGAATACCTCATTGTCATCCTTCATCCTTTAAATTTCCTTTAGGCCTTATTTCTTATCCTTCTATACTTCCAGAAGAAAAATGTTAGAAAATATCCATCAAATTTGGCCTCTGCTCTGTGGGATTTCAGTCCCCAGTTATGTCAGCAGGTATCACATCCCAGTGGTGCTTGATTTTAAACCAGGAGCATATCAACAAGAAGGTGGTGACCTGCTGGAAATAGTAAGGCATGAAATAAAAACTAACCCTAATGCACATCATGAGTAAAATGAGAGAAGGATGGGAGGAAAAGGAGGTGAAGATCTATGGGAAGCAATGATTTTGAAAAACATCTTGTAAGTGTATCAAACATACACAAAGTACAAAGAAAGCGCTGAGCATTTCTGGAACATAGTACTGTGCAGATGATCAAGCACTGGCACAGGTTGCCCTGAGAGGTTGTGGAGTCTCTCTCATTGGAGATATTCAAGAACCATCTGGACACAATCCTGTGCCAAGTGCTCTGGGATGCTCCTGCTTGAGCAAGGAGCTGGACCAGATGACCCCAGTGTGGTCCCTACCAACTTTATTCATTTTGGTATTCTGTGATAGTACTGCAAAAACCAGCATACAGTGTGTAGTACTAGCAGTAGGCCAGTCAGTAGCACAAAGACCTGTTAATTCTGAATTGGAAACAAGCTTTGGTCCTAATCAGTACTGAGATCATTCTTTGACTGACCTGGATACCTCCTTTTGCTTTAGGTTTTGCAGTTCGTTCTTCAGTGGTACATTTCAGGATTACATTGTAATATGTGATTCATGTAATACTCTGTGATGCTGAAGAGGTCCATTAAAGCAGTTGTTGTTGATGAATCATCCCCTTCTGTGTCACTTATGGTGGTCTGAAGGTACCAAATTTGATTGCATCTCACCAGCACTTAACACCAAGACAGAACAAGCTATCCCTGGACCATGCAACAGATAATACCAGTGCTAAACAGGAACACACATTAGCAATCACAATAGAAGTAACAAGTAGCCTAGAGGCTTAATATAGATAATAGGAAGCTCAAAGAAAAACAGATATCCTTCGTTTGCAGGAACAAGGCTGTTTTTAACACTCTGCAAAATAATGGTACTATTCTATCCATTAATTTTGACAGAATTATATTGGTTTTATGAAGGTGTAGCTCAAAAAAGAATTAGGTTTGTTGTCCACTTGGGAATAATTCATGGTATATTTATAAAGCATAACAACAAACGAGCTACTAAAAAAAAAAAAAAAAAAAAAAAAAAAAAAAAAAAAGAGAGAGAGAAAGAAACAAGACTTTTAAGAATAGAAACAGCTATCTGGAAAAGCAGTAGTTTGTGTACATAAACAGAGGAGAGAGGGAGCTTCTGCTTCCTTAGATGCTTCCTCCAATCATTTGTCTATCAATCTCTTCCATCTTTTAATCCATTGCACCTGAAATTCTATGGATAAGTTTTTTTCCCTTCAAAAGATTTTGCAATTGGTATCATCTACTTTCCTTTTAAAGTTGCTCAAAAGTTTTTGCCCCATCAGCATCTTCTCTCCCTTGAAATGGCAGCCAGTGGAGGAAAAGGAGCCAGCTCCTGCCCTGACACCTTGTAGTTCTTGCAAACTGAAGGTGTCTCTCCTCTATTCAACCACAGTCCTTCAGATTTTACATACCAGGCACTATGTGTATACCAATGCTTTATAAATAGTTTTTCAATAGCATACCACATTTTAAAAGTCATAATGTTAACTGAATGTATTCTCCATGAACAAATTCAGTGAAATTAAACTTCCATCATTCCTCCTCTCCTCAAGTCTTTTATTTTTATCATTGATGACTTTCAGACAAATAACCTTGGTGCTGTTTTAGTAAGGGACACCCTAAAAATCAGGAGGGATGTGAAACACCGTGTGCCTCTTATAACCAGAAATAATTAATATCTAAAGTACATGAGGGTTTTCCACTTTTCCAGTCTAATGAAAAATTTGCTGGCAGAAGAAGGCAATCATATGTGATTACACAGTTACATGCATACGTGATTTTAGGTCACACGTAAGTACACGTGTGTGTGTTACAAGTACATACACGTATATACAGGCATGTGGCCACAACCTCATCTGCTATAAATTACTGACTTCAGTGGAATTGCATTGCTTCCCTTTGCTGATGTGGTCCGATGTATGTGCCTCTATACATGCTTATATTCCAAACTAAGACACATTTTACATTCTAAAATTGTTTTAGGTCTGTTGGCTGAAATCCAAGTCTGGTATAACAGGAATTTTGCAGTACATTTTATTATCTTTAGTTTTTTCAGTAAATCATTTAATATGGGAAAATATTTATACTACTGTAATCCATTAAATACCTGGTGAAAAATATTATGGAAATGTAGGTGATATAATGGGTTAAACACTAGTATTTTGTGCTTAAAAGCGGTCATGTTGTCTAGTAAGTTTTTCAGGAATCAACAGCTGCATCATGTATCATGCATTGTTGACTAAGTGCCAAAAGAAGATGCAAAACTACTATTTTTTACATGGCTTTTAAACACAGCTAGATTACCGGTGTTTTACAAGAGCAGAGTATTCAATTTGATAGAAAGTGATAATTTCAATTTATTACTAATAGCTAGTCTGTTTTCTTCCTCTTGAAACAAGAATGAATATTTTTTCACTGGTGAAGGATGATTATTCATCCCAGTGGAACTGTAAAAAAACTTACAAAGGAACTCTTATTTTCTTTTCCAAATTCTAATCACAAGCACTACTTGCCTATTCAACAAAATCTTATACTCAGGTAAATCAATCAGTAATCATTCCACAGAACTAATTAGAACTGAAAAAATCCAGGCAAGAGTAATAAAAAAAAAATCTACTAAGTTAAGATATTAAAAAAACCCCGTATCTTTGTTGTTTCCTTTTCGTGCTTTCTGTTCAGATCAAATGTAGGAGTGTTCGCTGGTAGGAATGTTGTAGGAAAACAGCACATTAAGTGAAAACTGAACAATGTCCGTGGAAAAAGAATTCTAAATGTGTTTAAACTATAAGCCTAATTTTAAATATATAATTCAATTTACCCTCCAAGAAAAGTCCACCTCTTTCCCCCCAACCCTGGCCCTGTTCCACGGCTCATTTGTTGCTACTCCTACACTGATCCCTACATTGTGCTGGTAAAGGATTTGTAAAGCAACAAGGTTGGGAGCCTGAATCAACTGAAGACAACACTAAACAGAGGGGAACAAGAGGAATTTTTAGTTGATTGGTTTATCAATATGGTTTCCTACAAGGCTGCGCAGTTAGTTGTGGTGGCACAATACAGAAGAAGGGCACATGAACAAGTACTTGACAGAAGAGATGGGATGGCTGTTTGGTAATAATGCTGCTTTAAATGAATATCAAGTAGTAACTGCCGAGTTGCTCTCATTCTACCAACAAAAATATATGCCACTGGCATTCATCATAACTACTTTTACAATTAAATCGTAGAATATTCTGAGTTGAGAGGAACCCAAGAAGTCCATCAACCTCTTAAGTGAATGGCCAGTAACAGGGATCCCACAACCTTGGTGTTATTAGCACCATGCTGTAATCAGCTGAGCCAATTTCATAACTAACCATTGCTGAAAATTGGAAGACCCTTTAGAGCAATCGCATTGAGGTCAGGCTGTAGCAGTAATTCCTATACCTAATTTGTGATCCATGGATCCGAGATCAAGAGAAATTGCTTACAATTTCCAGAGAACTGATTTGAAACGCTACATTTTCCCCCATAATACATTAAATGAAAACATTGCTGGTACCCAGGTAGAATACAAATATCAGGAGTGTTGGCAACCTGCCCTCCATGTGTAAAGTGTCTAGCACTAATAGTGTACTAATCTGGAAGATTTAGTAGAAAGACATAAAAACATTGGTTCTAGGTCTGCCCTGTCACACTGCCTGATATTTTTCTTCCATGTACAGGTGAGAAAGTACAGTATGTGCATGTAGGGTTTTAATGATAACAATCCACCTCAGGGTTGACAGTCTCCACCAGAAAACCAAGCTAGACTGCTGCTGATGGTATTGTCTTGAGTGTGACAGTGCTATCTATCCAATCCTTGGAATAGTTACAAGAGAACTGTAGCATGAGAGAGAGATGCTTTCACTTAAAGTCAATTAAAAAAAAGAGAAGCTATTCACAGAAGTGGCAAAGGAAAAAATTTGTCATTTTCTCACTCCCACTTACACACAATTATTTGTATGAATAGTCCCATTGAAACAAAAGTTACTGTTTGGGTATTAACCCATTCACCAGGGAACAGATACAATTCAAATAATTTCATGTTGCAAGTGTTTTTAAGAAAAATCACATTTTCCTGAAAGCAGCTCCTCAAAGGGAAAGAATATTCAGCCAAACATGTTAGGTATACTTCTCCCCAAATTCTAAAAAAAGAAAAGGAATTTTGTGTTTATACCACCAATGTTATTATCTGCTATGTGTGGTAGTTTTTTTCCTTCAGATTTACATTTCTAAATTATTACGCTAAAATTCCCTCTTCTCCAATTCCTTAATTACTCCCCCACCAAGAAACAGATTTACCACATTCGTGTTTTCATCTCATCTATCATTCCCTATTTCCCAAAAGCAGAGCTAGGTATTTAATTCTTCTAATTGTGCTGACAAGATGCAGTCAAAAAAGTTGCAGTATATTTTTCAGGAAGAGGCAATCCATCCTTTATCCTCAGCCAATCCATATCTTCCCAGACAAATGGGGAAAACATTTTTTGAAAGAGCTGCCATATGATGGTCATTAAGATAATCACAAGGTCAACTCTCCCCCTGTTGTCTCAGGAAGAGCCATCTACCATGTTATATAGGTAACACCACCCAAAATCAGGGCAAGCCTGCAGAAGCTTATGTTTCTTCTTTCCTAATTAAAATGCTACAGACAAGTGTTCAAAATAGTTTAAAAAGATGCAAAGAGTCTACTCAATTTGTTCTGTTACTTAAAGCCAACTCTGCTTGGAATAAAAAATTACTAATTTTGGTTTAAAACATGTAGTCACAAAATGTACTTTACTACTGAGATGTTCGTCTGAGCCAATATGATAATTGCTGTGGCCTGTTTTAAGTCCAATACTAAGTGAACAGTGCTTCAAAGATGCTTCAGAGGAATAATTTTTAAAATCTAGAGTTCTAGGATAATCTGTCCACTCTTTTTCCACTCTTCTGTATACCTTCCTACCCACATTTCCTATACCTACCAGTTTTAGCATAAACGTGTCGAACTGTTTCCAGTCCCTTTTCATATGAGCAGTTTTCTTCGGGCTGATCTTTCAGTTCTCTTTAGCTGTCTCTAAAGTCCTTTTCTTTGAGAAACCATTCCTGAGGTAGAGTGACCCACATTAGTTACTATAGCCCAAAAATTTGCACCTTGTCATTGTGATGTTTTTTACATCATTTGCTACCCCATTCTTCCTTTAGCAGAAAAGATTAGTACCACCCACCCTAACAAGGAAGTGTGACAGAGCACTATTTCGTAAGGGAAAACACCATGGAGAGCTCAAGGTAAGACAGAAAATTGTATGAAACCCACAGCCTACAAGATATAAACACACTAACTCCCAGCTGTGAGCAGTATAGAATCTTTTAGTCCTGCTGGCAGCATGGGCAGGACAAGAAAACAGACATGGACAGTAAAATGTCATCTATAAATGAATACACTGATCTCAAGTGCTAACTCTGTGGACATGCTGAAGCTAAGCCAAGCCACAGCATGAGAGTTTGTGTCTTTATTTGCTGTGAGATTTTCATGACAAGACAGCTGATAGTAACCCAGTCAAGGAAATAAGAATTTGATGAGTACAGATTCTCTTATAAAAAAGGGAAAAAAACCCAAAAACCCTTCAGCCTGAAAAGTATGATAGCCTGAAATCACATTATATCTCAGGCTTTCCAAAGTGAGAGCTGCCAACATTATTGTCACTGACAGGGCCTGACTGAGGAGGAGAATTTTTGGCAGAGAACAAGATCTTGCCTCCCATTTCCACTGCTCAAAGCAGTGGTGTCAATATTTCGAGAGCCAGTGTCCATCCAAAAAAAAGAAAATCCATTGCAAAATAAAAGCATTGATCCAGGAGTCTGCAAAGGTAGAAGTAAACAATGCAGCTATCAATAAAAGATTCTGACCTGAAAGGAGTATTTAACCTGGAGGTAAATGATACTGTTTTTCTGTTGTGCAAGGACAATATTTGAACGTCTATCTTTTCCAGGAAGGGTCAATGCTTTGTTCCATGTTTGCTAAGTTCTTTGCACAACAGAACCCATTCAAAGGCACAGAAGTAAGACAGTAACTTACATACAGAGCAAGTGTGGCGAGACCTCTTCAAGTGCTACAGTTGTCTCAGTCTCTTGAACTACCATCTTAAACCATTTCTCAATAGGCACTGTTGTCTTTCTGGTGCAGTTGTCAGTAGACCTTTTTTAGCACTTCCAGGATGCTGTGATTTCCACAGCTGCATTCTCTGCAGATACCTCCTCTTCATGGTGCTGAAGTGCATTGAAACCCATAAAGCAGGAGCCAGGCCCATAAGCAGCCAAAGCCAGTTCAGTCATGCCATGAACAACGCTGTTGTTCAGGAGCAGCCAAGACCATTCCTGCAGGCAATCTTTCACCATGTCAGGCCATGGAGGGAAGAGAGGAGTGAGGAATGATGTAATAGAAGCATCTGCCTAACTGGGGGAGGATCAGATGGAAATTTTATGTTAAGCACGAGGTATGATGAAACTCAGATGTCACTTAACTTGAATGAAAGTAATGGCAGAGGCATCATGGGGTCCTTGGGGAGCTCCAGTTATTGCCCTACAGTGCTTTCAGTGGGAAACAGCTTGTTCTGCTCACCATGAAGGGCAGAGGTGAGAGCAGTGTCTATCAGACCAGTATTTCAGCCTCTTTTAGGGAGCAGGGCAAAGCCTCTGAAGCTGGAGGCTTGGCAGCATTTTCTGAGTCTGTGTGCCCAGCTGATGACATTTACTCGGCTGATGGTCCAGCTCTAAAGCACTGCTGAATTTATCCAGAATGTAAATCACCAAGCTGGACAAAAATATGTAAGCTTCAAATATCTCACAGAGTCACAAGGCCAGCACCAAGCTCTGGGAGTGTGAGAGAGGGCAGGGACACGGAGGACAGAAAAGGGTTTAGTTAAGAGGATTGAAAGGAACGGGGATAGAAGGACAGAAAAATGGGTGAAAGTGGATCAGAATAGGAAAGATGTTGAGCAAAGGGGGAAAATAATTAAAAGTATGAGCAAGGTAGAAATACTGGTAATACGGCAGTGTCAGAGTCAGAAAAGAAAGAGATTTAAGTGATAGGTGTCAGGTTTTGGAGAATAAGGTAAACTTTTTATGTCTACACTGTGAAATCACAGCAACACACTCAAAGGATAACAAAAATATATGATTGTTGCACCAAAGGTAAGAAAAAGGAAGAAAAAGTATAAAGCAAGTCAGAATTATTTTCTTCTACAATTCTGCATGCATCTAAATGTTACACTTCCTAGGGAGATATCTTTGGATCGTTATTGCTAATTAAAATTGCAAATATTTTAACTATACTTCATAATATATAATAACTTACTAATCTAATAGATATATATTTTACTATTAATATCATTAAGGATATCCATTTGTCAGATTCATAGCTCACTTGCACAGTGCTGGAACACAGGTAAGTCAGCCTGAGCTGATGCCATTTAACCAAAGAGACACCAGCATCAGGACTCTTCTATCAGAAATTAACTGCATTGTCTCTACTCTGGGAATGGCTGTGGCTTAACCAGAGTATCTCTGCTTTCCCACGGAGGAGGCAAGGAGTGTGTGGTGTCAGCCTGAAGAATTACAAAGCAAGCCAATATGAGACTGCATCACACAACCAAAACTATGCAGTGCCGTGTACAGGGACACGGTGCCTCCAGTTTGTCTCCTGGTAATACTATCTCAATAGCCAGGTAAATATAGCTCACAGCAGGCAGCTACTTACACCAGTCCGCTGTTCTCCAAAGTACCACTGAGATGGAATTTTAAACAGCATAGCTGAAACACATTATTCCTGATATGATATAATTACTAAAATGACTATACAACTCAACAGTTTTCTCAAAATATGCCTGGAGAATAGCACAGTCTGGTACTACCATGCACTAGGAATCATACTGCAAGGGTGTGAGAGACTGCAATGTTAACGCTCAGTGACGCAAAACAATCGACCATTTGCAGAGGCAGCAGGGTGCATTGCTGGGGCGGGGTTTGCGCCCCCGAGGTGGGATCACCTGCCAAAGTCCTCCTTTACACAACTGACTCAGTCCTACAACTTCGGGGAAGGTATTGGGACACTCCTTCTGATGGGGAGTAATTGGCTCAAGTACACTGATGTGAGAGGCAGCTGTCATGTCTTGGAAGGTGCCATAGAACATTAAAGACCCTCAATGTTCCCCCAGACTAAAATCTGGGGGCTTCCATAGGAGGGCTGCCATGTTCCACAGTGTTGCATCAGCCAGTGTAAAGCTGCCCCCCACCAGGGAAGATGGTTGGGTGCTCCCACCTGAACTTGGATGTATCCAACCCATTGAACTCTATGTTCTGTGGGCTTCCCCGCAGACTGACGGATCAGGACTGTGACCATCGCTTCAACCAAGGGACATCTAAACTGTAACAATCAAGTCTTGTCGCTGGATCCACGAGTGGTGATACCTTTCTACTCTTTGCTTTTCTTTCCCTTTCTTTCTTTTCCTTATATAATTTCTTAAGTGATATTTTTCATGCTTTTATTGCTATATTACTATAGATAATAATAACCAAAACAGCTACATACCTGCTTTCAATTGCAGCCAAGTAATTTTAAAATAAACCCTACATAAATACATTTATAAATGCCCATCATTGAGTGTCATTTTACTCTAATCCACCTCAAGGGATATATTAACAAAAACCTGGGTTACTCTCACCTTCTGGGGCAGGTTATAACAAACAGGTAACCTGGGAATGGTCCTATTATAGAAAGAAAAAAAGTATTAGCTCAGTTCTTCACTCAAATATCTGGTCTGTTACTGGCATACATTTATTTAAAGGTTACATCAGAGGTGAGAAGGGGGAGACGGTAATCTCAGATGGAGAAAAGCTGCCAAAACTGAACTACTGAAGCAAATGCCAGGCCAGGCAGTGCACCAGTTCACTTATCCTTACTAGCCACCTGCAGGCTGTACTATCAAAGCCTCTGAAGTTTATTATTGCAGTTTATTATCCCTTCATTATGATATAGAAAAAAAGGCATTAATGTAAAAACAATTTTGACAACAAGTTTCTCTCTGACACTTGTCAGTGGAATCTGTTAATGTTTGCATAGGAATAGGATGTGGGACAAATTTTTTCTCTATCACATGCTACAGATTTTATCTGTAACCAGATGCTCATGCATTTACGTAGCTTCTCATTGTTACCACTGGGGAAAAAAAACTCTGTGAGAAACAGGCAATGTAAAAGAGGCATAGCATCAGGTAAATATTAAATAATTGCATCCTATGAGGGGAAAGTACCACTATTGATTTCAGTGGAATTGCACCAAAACAGCTCACTTGCATGCTGGCCTCAGCAGATAAGGAAAGGTCTCACAAGACAATGGCATGTATATAATAGTATCAAAGCAAGTTATTCATATTAATATCCTTCAAAGTTTGAAACAGAACTCGAGATAGTAGTCATCAACTACTGCCTTTCCCCAGACAGAATGGCATTTTTTGAATCACATCCTATGGCACTGAGTGGCCATTTCTAATAGCCAAATGATCTTCTGAAAAACTATATCTTGAATATTTTCTCAAATTACAATACTCATGTGCAAGAAGGCATGTGACTCTGTGTAGTTGGTTTGTTCTTATTTTAAATACAGGTTTTTTGCATTAAAGCCGAGGGATCAGACATCCCATATTTTATGGGATTATTTATTTTTTAATCAGATGGGTTGTTATCATCTCTAGCACTGATTTAGTACTGTTATAGCTGTAAGACTCTGAGAATATTATTAGCACAACAAGTTCTGTAAGGAAAAATCGTATCTGTTATGTAGACTAACTGACATGTTTGGGAAAAAAACCCAAAAACAACAGACCAGCTGCAGATCTGTCTTCCAAAAGGGCTCATCTGTTATTCTCACTACATCAGCCACTCTATTGAAAGACAAAAGTTCCCCTCCAAACTTTGCCTACTGTCACTTGTAATTTAAACTCCGGGAGTCTAAATTTCTTTCTTTTGGCAAAGAGAAGAAAGAGTCAAAGAGGAGGATATAAAGGCAAAAATAATCAGATTGGTAAATATTGGTTTCCCTCAATTGGGGCATAAGCATTTTCCTTTTTCTCCTATTTTTGGGGCTACTTAGGATCCAGTCCTTGCTTGTTTTTTCCATGCAAAATGAAGCTTTTCTCAATACTAGCATGAGGGACAGAGCACTAGAGAATACCTAGAACAGCTGGCCCAAACTCTGAGCTCCTAGTGAAAAAAGAAACAGTGGAGCCCAGAAGCAGCCCAACATCAGTGTCCTTTTAAGATTTTTTTTTTATTTCTGTGCTACTCTTCATTGTTTAAGGGTTGGTACATTTTGTATCATGGCTGTAGCTAGGTAAAACAAAATAATGAGTGCTAAGTACTGTTGATCAGGAGTGTGACTAGATCAGGATCAAATACTTGTACCAAATACTCTGTCCCCTGTTAGAATCTCCTCCAAGTGGAAGAATGTCGTTTCTGCATTCTAAAAAAGAGGAAAAAGACATAAGGATTTTCTCCAAGAAGGAAAAAGCAACAGCAGCAGAAGGCAAAGCCAAGAACCTCACTTGACTGCAATGAGATAGGATAATACACCCAGGATCTACTGCTTAGAGGAAGCTGTCTTCACAAGGAAATTTTCATTGTAAGGATGAAAGTTGGCTTAGCCTGAGGGTTACTACTCTTTGGATGCACAAAGCATTTACTGAAGTTGAACAATTCTAACTACATTTTCTTGCTCTTTGTCATGTGTGTATTTGTTTGTTTGTTTGTTTGTGGGGTTTTTGCTTGGTTGTTTTGGTTTTTTTGTTTGTTGTTTTTCCTTTTAATTTGTTTTTGGTTGGGTTTTTTTATTATTTTGTTTTCGGTTTTTGTTTGCTTTCATTTTTTGCTTGTAGCAGAAATACACAGCTATTACAGTAAACAAAAAAAAAAGTCTTCAGAAGATCATTTGATGGTACCTATTTGCAAGATTCATTGGGATTTTTTTTGAGGATAATAGAGATTTTCAAGGTATAAACAGCATGGTCCAAGTTAATCTCTGTTAAAGGACACAGCTCCATCAGACTCAGCTGCCGTTTGACTGAGTGAATTCTCCATCAGATCTCATTTAGCAAAAATGGAGTTATGCTTCAAATTCTACTGATGTGCTTATAGAAAGAGAGATCTAAATAAATATTTTTAATAAATATTTTTATATATTATCAACAAATGCCTCTTGTTAATTTTGTCAGACAAACAGTACTTAAAGCTCACTTTCACAGGGATGTGTGTATTTGCAGGTCAGCTTCATCAAACATTCATTGTTCAATACAGTGACAGCTGGTAGCAGGCGTACATACTCTTCCCTTGTTTGGTTTTCTGATAGAACCTGTCAAGTACTGGTTTTCTGTATCTGAATTTGTCACCCTCTCAGCAAGGTTATAGCTTTTTTTACCACCAAATCAAACAAAAAAGAAAAATTATACAAACTTTAATGTTAATTTTTAACCTCAACTAGAAATGCAAAAACATGGGGTTTTAATCAAAATAACCATTAACAAAGAGGTGCAGTTCACTTTTGTTTATTCACTCAAATAGATTTTAAAATCATAAAATCATGCCCCTAGGAGCAGTTGCTGATCCCTTCACTAGCAAAAAAGCAAACACTCATAGAAGGTGTTATATACTCAGGGATGCCAAGGCAAGATCAAATATTTCTGGCTTGTCAAGTGTACCTGTACAGTGGGACCGACCAGTCAGTGGGTACTGAGCAGCAACCATTCAGTATAGGCAGAGTCAGTTTTGCACAGATTTGGAGACTGCCTGCATTTCAGTCCCCAGGACTGAGTACATTATGCACTTCCTAAGTGTGGAGAGTCTCCACTGAATTAAATACTGGTGTATCAGTGACTCAGGAGCAAGGACATCAAAACCTGGGGCAAGGTGACACACTTTGTATATACTCAGAAAACTTCTCATACAGAGAGAGCAAGAGAAATGTGACCTGTTTGAGACAACCTACTGTCTTGACAGAGACCACTGCTATCCAATGCAGCTCAGATGTGATGAGGAGGGTGACACCAACACAAGTAAACTTGCCAAATGCGATATGCACTTTCGAATGCAATACAAATTCCCAATTTGATCCTACATGTAGTATAAAGATAGCAGTAGTTATAACAGTGGCCTAAAGTACTGAAGAAAACACCACCTATAACAAAACCAAGAGATCATATTTAAAAGACTTTTAAATGCCTAAAGCTCTCACAAGTGTCTCAGGAAACTTAACAAGTGCTGAAATTCCTCTGACATCACAAAGAAGTACGTACATAGGCAGTCTGTATGTTTTTGTACATTGAGCATGGCAATTTTTTCCTTTCTCAAAACAACTTGATAATATTTCAGTACAGGACTTCTCTGTTTCTCTATAAACATTCATCCTACAACTAACAAAAGCAGAACCAAAGAATAAGCAGAACACCAAGAAAAGATACAGACAAGTATCTTAAGTATGATACAGACAAGCTCAAATTGCATTTCTCTTGAGGATAACCTTAGACAAATATTATTCAATGTACCTCTAAATCCATGCTTGGGAAAAAAGGAAGACATTTATATAGTTTTATCAACATGACAAGAAGAAATAGAAACTATAGTAGAACTATGAGACCAACAATCCATTTTACATAAAAAAATGTGTGAGAAAAACATCTCTCACACTCCTATCCTTTGAAAAAGATAAAAACCACACAGTCTTGTTAATAAATAAATGAATAAATAAATAAATAAAAATAGATAGATAGAAAGCTAGATAGAGAGATAGATGTGTATATGTAAATCTATACCTGCATACAATTGATACAAAGTCTGGTTGCAGAGAAACTTAGCTTCACTACCCTAGTTCAAATGAGTATTTAAAGCCCAGGAGTGAAGAATTTTTTCCTAAGACTGAAACTAGACACAGGCTTAAGTACCTTGTTAAATGGAGACATCTGTTCTCAACATAAGACTACAAAGAGAACTTTACCCTTTGTTTTGTGAAATGACCCGGACACAAGAGGAAAACCCATTGTCCCTTGAAGTCCCATAATTTCCCTCTGTATTCAGGCACTTTGACAATTTCCTTGAAAAGTTGTTCAGTTTTTATTCTTGATCTTGAACAGCTACAGGTCACATTCTGCTTTCAATTACTTCATTGCCATTGTCTTCTTGAACTACTTGAACAATTATTTTCCTAAGTGTTACTCTAAAACTTCAGGATACACTAGTGAAAAGTATGAAAATAAAGGCACACTAAACTTTGAAATCTCCACAAAGTACCATGTTGTCAGACCTTTGTTCAGAATATGTTTCAAAACCTAAATGTAATGCTCCCACTGAATGCCTGCAAAATCCCAATTACTGGCTCAGGTTTGAATAGCAGCTCTGTTGCAGCTATTGTTGAAAGGAGCTCTGTTGCATCCTGAGAGGCAAGGATGACTTTCGAGACACCGACGTGTGTGCCATAAAACCACTCTCCCATGTACTCCGCTTTATGCATGGAAACACATGTATTCATGTTTGATCTCTTCAAGAGCGAGTTTGGTCTCTGCAGAGAAAGAAAGGAATTTCACTTCCTGCAAGAGAGAGTTAAAAGCAGAATAGGTGGGTTTCACAAGGTCTGAACCACATTTTATTTTTGAGCGTTCCCTGCTCCAGCTAGAGTTAGATTGTGATAAGAACTGACTGTGCCACCAAAGCATTTTCGTGACCTACAAATTACCCCTGGTTTAAGAGCTGGTGTATCCTGCACTGCAAGATATTCTGAGGGGAAGTGTGCCTACAAGAGACATCCAGGCATTTTTATAAACTCTTTAGGCTTCTGGTGTCTTGTGGTATCATATGTGAACAATCAAATCAGTTCTGATTTGAACGCTGTCACTTGGATTAGGGTTTATCTATCGCATGGTAGCACTGAGTTAGCAGGCCGCGGAGATGAATAGAAGTACTGATTGCTGAACTGACAGCCTTGAAGATGAGTAGCATTATTTTATCACATCCTTCTTTGCAGCATGTGCCAGTGGGTTTTAGCTGTCACATTTTTTAAAATTATCAAGCCTCAGAATAAGAAATAGGGCTGGTTCCTTAGTGCATAAGAGTCCCCTTCTCTCCTTCTGATCCTACCAAAGCTTCTGGCTTTTATTTTGTGAAATTGTGTACTTATAGGTTAATTTGAATAAACAAAAGACTTTCTTCTGCAAACCACAACATATGTGGCTACTAATTTAGTGGCTGTTTAGAGCCCTGCTTTCCAGTGCATCTCTTGTTGCCAATATGTTATGAAAGAGATAAATCACAGCAGAAATATTTAAACTCATTTCTGAAGGTAAAAGCTCTGTGTGTTTTTAAGCCACCTTACTCATCGTATCTATTAACGACCATTAGTTAGACACATTTGGATGGCAATGCAGTTTCTCACATTCCCTTCCAGCAGCTTGCTGCCCAAGCCTATGTCATGCGCAGTTGTCATTTCTCATTCAGGTGTTTACCCTATACATCGACCTGCCTTCTGCCTCCACGTCTCATTCTCTGAAGACTGCTTTTGACAGCGTTATGGAGGGCTACAAAAAGTTGCCAGAAAGCTGAGACTCCTAGCTGAATGACAAGTGCCCAGTGGATCCTCTGGAGTTTGAGCCTCATCGGAACAAGGAGAGGAGAAGGCCAGCAGCAGTATGAGCAAGCAATTAGACACAGTGATGACACACCCTGTCCTATCCTATAAGCCTACCCTCTTCCCATGGTGGAGTACTAACCCTATTCCAGCTGAAAGAGCTCCACTTCCCTGGCAGATGTGGGACTGGGCTGGTGACGAAAAAGGGCTGCAGCAGTTTGGTGTCACAGCCCTATGCTGCACCATGCCAAGGGGAACAGGCTCATTTGTGTGACCTCCAGCTGGGTGCATGACCCATTGCCCTGCTCCCCTGGCACAGTGCAATGAGGCGCAGAGACCAAGGCATGGGAAACCCCTTGTGGCCCTCAGCTCAGGCCAGCCTAATTAGTCAGATCGATGGTGTGTTAAATCTGAAAACGTCAGGCTGCACAGAAAGGATCTATTAAATTAGTCAAGCAATTTTCATGGATGTGTGATGCAGCTCCATTTGCTGTCACCTCATTCAGCATACAGTAACCCACACCAAACCTGTTCCTGTCGAAGTACACACCAAGGCTGAAACATCTAAATCTCTTTTCCTGCTGAAGATATAAGTAACAAGACAGCATTCTTTAGCAAAAACACTGTTCTAGGTTTTCTAAAAAGTTTGTGACATACCATTCCTTCAGTTACTGCTCTGCAATAGCAAGAAGCACACTCTCCTGAAACAGCAAGAGGCATACCTTCCTGACATTGGAATTAAAGATGCCCCAAGGAAAAACAAATAAAAACAAACCAAAACAAAAAATCAGTGGAACCCAGCCTCTGCAGGGTTAGACCTTCAGAGTACTTACTTTCATCACTTCTTAAGAGCAGTACCCAAACATTCAACACCCCAAAACATAAAAACTGAGTGGCTAATTACTTCATTCATCATGATTTCATTTTCTGTAGAAAGCAATTTAATTCTTATCCTTCCTAATAAAAGAAGTATTTTATCATCTCTCTCACCCATCCTGAGTTAGACTGCACAGATGCCGCCATGACAGTAGATCAAATGTCATGATATTTCTTACCTGAAAAGGCATTACAGCTGCAGATATCAGGAACTGCGCTCACATTAAAATAGATTCTTTTAGCAATGTCCTCAAAAAGATAGCATTCTAAAAGATTCTGTCATTTTTGGAAGCTTCTTAGGATTAGATCTTACAATGAGGGTAATGATTAATAGAAAACACTCAAAAAGAAAATCCTTTCAATGGGGGAAGGGAAAAAAAACACCACAAGGACATTTACCTTTTAAGGAGAGACGAAATGCCTAGACAAGGGATTTAACATGCTTTTGCAAAGAAGAAGTCTTCTCTCAAAGAGGAAATAATTTAGCCAATGTAGGAAAAGCCATTTTTAGATTCATCATCATAATTCTGCACTGCAGAGTCTTACAATTTACAGTGGGACAAAGGGACTGTTTCTTTTGGGCTCATGTTGAATGAAAGCTTGAAATAGGAAATCCTGATACACAGTAAGAGAGCTGAAAAATTCTACTAGAGTCTGACACAATCTTATGGCAAATCAATTTAGTGGATTGCTGTCATCTATTTCCTTTTGATTTAAAACTAGAAACGGTAGTATTTAAACCTATTTCTTAAAGACTTGGGCATATTTTAGTTTGAGGAAAGACTCCGAGTTGCTGAGCAATATGTAAACATTTGATAAACTAATGTTTTCATGAGACTGTGTTTGGATGGGAATTATACATTTTTCTTTGAAAATACTTTATGACATAATTTGATAAAATAAAAGAAATCCCTAAAAGTGCAAAAAGGAGTAGTTCAGAGAGGTGGGAGAAAACAAAAACAAACATAAACTAGATCATGATTTCAGATGACAGGAAAAGGTTTAAGAGTTTTCTGAAGGTCTGTCCCCAGCTATGCAGAGGTGCGTGAGGCTGGCTAGATCCTGTGTAATGGATGCTGGAGAATGGTGCTGTGCTGGGTAAGAGTTAACATCCAAATAAACAAAGTCAGCAAAGATCAAGATGGAAAAAAAATAGAAGATGACAATAATGGAGGAAAAGCAAAACAAGGAAAATGAGACCTTTACAGATCTAAGTTTCCATGGGTCTATAAATGACCTCCCCTGTAAAAGGAACATAAGGATTCAGGGTGGGAAACAGAGGAATCTCCCTCCCAGGGATTCAAAGCATGAAGCCCCTCACACCAATTCTTTCTTCAAAGCCGCATGACCTGGTAAACACTGGCTTTACTACTTAAGAGTGAATTTCTCTTCAAAAAGAAGGAGAGGCAAAAATTAAATTTGGGGAAAGCCTAAAAACTATGTCTCATGTGTTTCTCAGGACCAGCACTCCGATGCGGGTGCATCTCTTTCAGATGGGGCATATGGTAAAAAAGATAAGCTTAAAACTTTGGGAAGTGGGAGGATAAAATCTACTTAATCCGCCTGATTAATTTTTAATGAAGGAACATGGCTTACATGCGCAGCAACAGTATCATAAGAAGCTGGTTTCAAAGAAGACTATTTTAAACCTGAAGCATTCAAACTGACTTGCAGTGAGACTCTGCTGAGAAGGTGCTAAGACAGCTGAGAGGGCTGCAACCACACCTGGAACAAGCATGTGTCGTGTGGAAAGGGGAAGGCTGGTCACTTGGGTGGGCCACGGAGTGGGAGCAAGGACACTTTTTGGAAGTCATCACAAATGGTGGAAGTAAAGGTGAGGGGACACTGCAGGCCTGGACAGCCAGCAGTTTCCCTACTGAGCTTTCCAACAAACAACAGAAGCCCTTACAATGCAGGACAGTGAATCACAGAGACCATCAGCCCCTGCCCCAGTTGCAGGGGGGTTCCCTGGGAAAACACATGCTCAAATACTTTACTGCTCTGAGGCCCAGATGCTTAGCAACTCTCTTGGGAGGAAAATGGTACTTATCTTGCAGAACTGTTATTTTGTCCCTGTGATAATAGATCACTACTTCTTATAGTCCAGATAAAATTATTTTTCAGTGTTGAAAGAGGAATTACCTGTTTAAGATGTAGCATTTTGTGAATAATAAAATCTGTACATGACATATGTATGTGGACACAAAAATGCTTTGGGCCTTACAAAACTTGAAAATAATAATTTCAATATTATTACTTTTTGTTTTATTTTCAAACTCTGAAATCACTTCGATTTATTTTATCTAAGATCTCACTTTCTAAAGCAGAGTTCTAAAGTCTAAAATGTGTATGTTTACAAGAGAGCATAAATTTAAAACAACCTAGTACCTGGTATTCATACCTATAGTGAAATATTTTCTTCCTCTTTTATCCTGAAAAAAAAAATCAGATCCAGATTAACACTCAATGTGGAAAACATTAACCTGGAGAAAATTTTTATTCAGGCAAGTTATAAATCTCTGGAAATATTACAGTAGCAAACCACACTGACCTTTAGCTCTAGGATCGCAAATGGTAATGCTATAATAATTGTTGCATGTCCTTTTATTGTGTGACTCCCCACTCCCCCAGCCTACTAGGAAATGGGAAACGATGGCCTTTAGCAGTCCTTTAAATTGAAGGTATAGGGATGCCTTAAGATTACTCCCATTTATATATAACCATGTAGTACTATTATTATTTATATCTTGCTAGGGACACTTGGAATGCAGCTGTTCCTGTGGGTACCCTTGTAAAGGAAGGTGCTATGTGTTTTTGAGCAAGAATTAAATCTGTGCAGATGATGAGATGAAATAAAAAGCCATAAAAATGCCTTTTTTCATATCTTTGTGAATTAACACCGCAGTCTCTGAAGAGAGGAGGATTCCTTGTGGCATTCAGCAGTATGAGAAACAAGCAAGGTTTAATGATGGGGATGGAAATTTATATATAAATACTACACTCATCATTGCAATAATTAATGCAAGATGAGAAATTACTACTCAGGAAATAAGGCTGGATGTTTGGTGTTTAAAACGTTCTCCAGCCAAAGTGTTTGGACAAGATCTTGATTGCCTCCCATCGGCACAGCGTGGGGATGGATCTCTTTCCCTTTTCTGCAGAGACTGGTGTAAGGACTCTGGATGAAGTGGGCATGAGAGCTGACTGGCACAACAAATTCTCCTGTTCTAATGATTTTCCAGAGACTGGCACTGCTAAAGATCAAAGATGGAATGCAAGTTTGCCAAAGTCAATGAACTAAAAGAAAATTACAAGACTCTGGGATATGTTTTGTTTGGTTTTACATATTTTTAATATATTTTTTATACGTGTGGCCACCAAATTTGAACCAGACAGATACTGAATTCAGTAAGCTTTTTTCCCTTCTCTTGAGAAGACATATATCCAAAAGGCACAACCTGTTTCTTTATGCGGGGGTAAGATTAACGTATAAAATGTATAAATGTATAAAGTGTATAATGTGTAAAATAAAACTATTGAGCTATTTTAGTACTTTTCCTGTCATGCATTCAGGATCCTCTAAAGTTGTCACCAGCTACTGTTTCATTTAATTCCCTAGCCTTCAGGGTAATGTAAGAAAATTGAAGAGATTAGAAGCTCTCTCTTTCCTGTTCAATGCATTTGTGTTGCAGTAAATTGGTACCAACCTTCAATCTCATGGTCAGGGCTCTCCAGGGTCCTTCCACTGATATGACAGAGCAGTCAGCCTGATAAATGGTGCACAACCCCTTCAGCGCAATGGAGAAATCTTTCCTCCCTGTCTCTGCAGTTGTCTCTCCCCCACTGGAGGGAGAGGAAACAATTAGCTGTCTTATTGCACTAAGGAATGCCACTATTCTGTTTATGTTGTCTGTGTTAATTAGAAGATACATTTTTTCCCCCTTGACTAATTATTTCATGGACAGTGGCAAACACAGACTATGAAGGAAACTGGAGGGAAGGCAGAATACTTAGCTTGGAAAATTATTAACTATAGATAACCTTAAATAAAACATATTTACTAAAGAGGCAGCTCAGTAAAGTAGTTAAATATACGCTTAACTTCAAGTTTAGGAGCCATTGGTGATGAAGTAGGGGGACTGTGCAGTGTTACATTATGCCCTTACTTGATCACCTTGTTGAATTGCAGCTAATAGATACTGAATTAACACAGCCATTAATGTAAGCACTGCATTAAAGTGCATAAGCAAAACATTTAAGCAAATACTTCGTTCCTATTCTGGTTCATTCTGGTTCAGCAGTTCTCTAGCACTCACTTCCCTGAATTGGGCATACTTAAACACTGAAAAGGGGCCATCTTGGTCCTTTTCACTGTGTGCAAAAATATAAGGGGAAGATGGAGGGTAATGAAAGGCTCTTACAAGTCAGATTTTCAGATTCTTGTTTTACAAGAAACTTGGCCTTAAACAGACTGGCATGTATTTGTTTGTGTGCACACCACTGTATTTCAAATTTGCTCATGCAGGCAGCTGATATAAAAGGACATAATGTAAAATTTATAATAGATGGTTGTCTAGAGGATTTAAATAAACAAGCCAACAAGCCTTAAAGCATTATTGACAGGAGATAAACATGCAGAGGATCAATTTGCAGTGGGACAATAAATAAAGGATCATTTCCAGTAAATGATATATTTATTTATTAATTAATTACAAATCATACCTGTTGAAGATTGAGCAGTATATGTCTTAAGTTTGATGCAATTCCCTATTAAAAATCTATAACAACTTAACCCAAAATAACACAGAGCATTAAATAAACCTAGATATGCACTAAAATCAGTCATTTACTAAATAGTCCATGAAAAGTGACTGAAAATATTTGGGAAGTGTGCAGTTGAGGGGTTAATATTAGCTTGTTCTCAAACTGGGTACACTGCAGATTTCAAAACATATCAGGTGTTGCATACTAAAGTCATCTTTTATATTCCTGCCTATTCTAAACCCAGGAAGAACTGACCTGCCATTTCACTTCAAACTGCAAGCTGATCACCTTTTCCTATCTGTCCCTTTGTGCCTCTGGCAATGCATAGGACTGGGAGAACAGTGTGTGATACAGGCCAAACAGTGAATAGTAGTTGCTGGTAAATCCAATGGGGTGAGGTAAGGACAAAAGGAACAATCTCATCTCTGAAATTCCTTGCCTTAGTGCATTTGCCAGAGCCTTAGGGCTAGATGTTCAAAGCAGTGTGTGCAGAGTCAGTTGCCTGTAGCCACTCTTAGGGAATACAAGTTGATTTTCAAATTGCTGATAATAAATTGTTGGTGCGAAACACATGCCATGCAAGATACAAAAGGAGCTGGAGAAATCCTATAACTGTGGTTGGAGTTATGATTTACTTTTCTAAAAATGCATGTTACCTGTCCCAAGCTTACAAGGAAAGCATGGTGGGTTGACTCTAGCAAACAACTGAGCACCCACACCTCTGCAGGATGGAGACACAATAGAAAGAAGGTGAGTGAGCCCATGGATCAGGTTAAAGACAGTTTAACAGGTGAAGCAAAAGCTGTACATGCAAGCAAAACAAAGGAATTTGTTTACTACTTGCCATGGGTAGACAGGTGTCCAGCCACTCCCTGGAAAGTAGAGCCTGAGCACACTGAAGAGCTAATTGGGAAGACAAACACCAGAACAGATGTCTTCCTTGTCTTCGCCCTCCCCTTGAACTTTTGTTGCTGAACATGACAAATTATGGGATAAGGTATCACTTTGGTCAGATTTGGTCAGCTGTCACGGCTGTGTCTTCTCTCAATTTCTTGACCTTCCCAAGCCTGCTCAATTTGGGAACAAATGGCAAAAATAGAGGACCTTGAAGCTGTTCAGGTATTTTTTTTAGCAACAGACAAAACATTGGTATATCAACACTGTTTTACCAAAAAAGGAAATAAAGAACCAGCACATTATGGGTTACCATACAGAATATTAGCTCTATCTCAGCCGGACCCAGAACAGACAGTAAGAGAGCTGACACCCACCAAAAAAGCCTCTTTCAATCAAGTTGTCACCAAAACTGCAGGAAAAACAAACTCTCCAACAGCATCTTTTCAGTGTTAGAGAATCAAGGCAATACTTTTATTCTGGCCAGTATGTGCAAGAGAAATAATTTCATCCACACATGCCTGGCTTGTGCAGTGAAAATCATTCCATCATACATGGTTCTTTACCAAACTTTTCACATACCTATACAGAAAAACTCAAAGAAATTCTCGTACACTGGTCTTAAATGACACAGTCCTTAGTATTCAATCACCTGTTGGTTATTAATCCCTTCACCTTCTTTGGTCGTCATTCTTTGGTTCTCTTATCAATCTTTTCCCAGACCACGTGTGTCTGACCTCTCCAGGGGCTGATATTTGGGGTAATGTTCGTTAATGTTCGCTTGTCTTTCATGTATCTTCTGTCTACTTCGCATCTGTAGCTCATTGGGCCTTACCAGATGAACAGAGTGTTTTAAAGAGAAATTTCAATTCCCCTGCCCGTGGGCAAAGGAGAACAAACCCCTGACTAAAGTTATATAATTTTTTTTTTTAAAGTTGTATCATTTCCAACAAAGTCAGCCCTTGTCCCTGGGACAGATCCTTCCACAGATTATAGGAACCAACATTTGTGTGGACAAATCCAGTTCATCACCTGTTATATCTGATTCCTTTTCATTTTTATTGAGGAAAATCAATCTCCTTGGCAACTTGCACTGATTATGACAACAACATCCTCTCTTCTGGGCTCTGCCAACAACTGGGGCCATGCTGCCTCAGAAGTACCGGTCAGGAAAAGGGCTCGTTGTGTGAGGTGGTGACTCTCACAGGCGAGTACTTTCAGTCTGGTTAAGATCAAGGACTGAATCTTTGACATCTTTTATAAACAGCAAACACGAACTAAGATGCTACTGAAGGAAAAGCAGCAGAAGATCTGTGTCACTTAAACCTCACCTGTAATTCCCCTGCTAGCACAAAGAGATTTGGAGAAACCATTTGAGTATGTTTTTGACTGCAAATCATGACTGAATTTGATTTTTTCTCTATACGTAACCCCGTGTGAAAATTCATAAAGCTTGTGACATTAGGAAATAAATAAGATATTTGCATTAAAAGAGAAAAATTGCATAAAAATTTGAATTAGGATCACTCATGAATAAGGATCACTCATGTCTCTATTCAGATGTCTAAAGACCACTGTTCCTCATTGTTTCTAACACTGAATTCTGCAAATGGTGGGATTTCGGATCGGCAGTTTAAGAGAATTCTAAAATTTGCATAAGGGACCCATGCACTATCTCAATATCCTGAAGAGCATCCCTAAATTTCTTCTAAAACAAGATGGTAGCATGCAAACATATTACTGAACAAGTTAATAATTTTTTAAAATATCACTGGTGACTTCATATACATTGTTTTCTTAGCAAAGAGCTAATGTAAATTTTTTTGCCTACTGCTGGTTTTTGTCATTGCCCTTACACATCATGGCATTTAGCCTGTTCAACATTCACATACTAAACAAGCAACTCCTCTGAGTGCCATGAGGTCTTCTCAAGGCATTTCATCAAACATTTATTTCCAGTGGAGACAATGGACATTTATTCACTATTGATCCTGATATACAAGTTCCAGAAAAAATGTTGGTAGATTGAGTAAAACATCCAGACTTGTAAACTAGCATGGCATATTTTCATTCTCCAGTGTCATGTCACCATGGGTGTCTTATTCAATGCAGAATAGTTGCTGCAGTTTTATACTACCTGTGTGATAACTCAGGACCTGAGTAATAAAGAACTCATTAAACCTATTTCCTGCTTTTCCTTTACACATAGACCTCCCAGGAGTTTAAGCCATACATAAGGAGTCCAAGTATTTTAAGGGATAGTGTTAAAATTATCTACCATTCTTTCGTATCTGAAATCACCCTTTTATTTTCCTCCACTACATTGCTAGCATAACTAGGAAACAATATATTAACCTAATTACATGTTATTTATTAGGCAGCAAGCAAATAAGTCATTCAAAGACAAATCCCTGTAGTTATTCATGGAGCTGCTTTGGATGACAAAGATATAGTAAACCGAGCAATCTTTCATTGTATTTACTGCACACTCTTTGTACTAATGAACAATAACAGGCTTTACTTAAATAATGGCTTCTGTTCTGAGTTGTGGTAAATGTTACACAGACCATATTCATCAAAAGCACATCAAAGCTATGGATGACCTTTATTTCTTTGGCTTGCACTTGAAGAATTTGGGTGGCTGGTGAATAGCAATGATTTAAAGGACTTAATAAACATAATGTAAAATAATTAGTGTCTTTAAAAAAACAACATGCATAATGTACTAGTGGTAGCTCAGCCCCTGAGAAACAAACAGTGAAGATGTAGGCAATTTATTTTTATAACCCTTACCTTTCAAGAAGCCTATGCATTCTGTTTGCTTTCAGTTTGAGTCAGGCTTTCTCTGTGTTGTTAAGCTTGCATTAAATGTGCACCACAGTGGTAAGAAGACTTCCCATTAACTTCACTCATCACTTGGAATTAATGAAAGCTATAAAGCAAAAAAAGTAAATTTGAATACGAATTCACAGAAAGAATGAAATAGGCAAAAATCAAGAGAAGAAGAGGGCTTTGGACTTGATTGTTCTAGGTTAGGTTAGGTGCTTTTCGGAGAAGAAACTGGAATGCCTATCTTCTTTCTCTCACATAGAAATCATACACATGATATGAAAACACCCTCTTTCTGCTGCTGAATATTTATGCCTCAAAGAAGCTGACTCAGGACAAGACAGTATAAGAGTATCCTTGAGTGTGATGGCCTGGGTCGTCTCCCAAGAACAGTGCTCAAACACCCTTTCATGAACCAGATATTAGAGAATAAGATCTGCAACAGACCTGGTAAAATACTCTTCTTGAGTACTGGCTCAGAGGTCTAGTTGTCTTTAAGTTGCTCCAGGTCTGACCTGGCAAAAACATACTAAGAATGTCTACTGGGTAAGACCTTTCATGTGGGATAGATAAGACACTGCAGTGAAATATGCAGGTTCCTAAAGTTACCAAGCTTTGAGAGTCCTGGGCTACCACAGAGAAAGAGAAACATATAAGAAACTTGGCAGAAAATTTCTAGGGGGAATTAATGGTTTTGATGGTTGTACAACATCTGTGCAAACACTGAGGACCTACATTTTGAAGTCAGCTACACCAATGGCAATTAATAAACCCTCAGGTTCTTTTTTGAAATTAAGTAGAGAACAGCATTTGGCATGAATAACATTTGCTGACCCAGCTCAAAATCAGGACTCTCACCAGTCTGGTACCCAGCTTTTGGTGATAGATATTTCAAAGTAATTGTACTTCTTCCATCCTAATTCTCCTTAAGCATTCTTAAATGAAGAATTCTCTAATGTCCATCAGCAAAAGAAAGATCCTACTAACTCTTCAATGAGCCTTCCTCTAACTTATTAAAACCAACATTTTGTTTTTATTTTTAGAAGAGCTGAGTAAAAATAACAAGCTGTTTCTAACATTTCAAAAAGAGTGCCCGGTAAAAGTAGTCCAGTAAATTCAGTCTAAGAAGTTTATTTCTTATCTTTCTCTTGTCTTTTGTGACTTAACCTGAGCAAATCAAATTAATTTATAATAATAAGTACAAATTTCTGTGTGTATTTCTTTTAGAAACTCATACATATTTTTACAGAAGAGAATGAACCATAAAATGATAAAATGTTTAGGGTTAGAAGTGACCTTAAAGATCACACAGGCCCTGCTGTGGACAGGGATACCACTCACTAGATCAGGTTGCTCAGGGCCCCATACAATCTGGCCTTGAACACTTCCAGGGATGGGGCAGTACCTCTGCCTTCTCCCTATCCATAGTTAGTGTTTGCCACTTGTGTTTGTCAGTGTGGTTGGTCTTCCTGTTACAGCTGATATACCTCCAGAAGCCTTTATTATTAATCTTGTCAAGTTAATCCTCAGCCCTGCTTTGACCTTCCTCACCTCATCCCTACACAACTGGATTGTGTCCCTATATTCTTCCCAGGTTACCTGCCTCTACTTACACTGACTGTGAGTTTGTGGCTTGTGCTTTACGCTGACCAGAAGCTCTTGATTCATCCATGTTAGTCTCCTGACATCCTTTCCTGTCATCCTACACATGAGAATTTAGAGCTGTTGTGCTCTATGAAAAGTGTCATTAAAGATCTGCCAGTTCTGTTCTTCTTTCTTGTTCCAGAAGGCAATTTCCCAGAAGGCCCTATAGATTAACACCTCCTCCTAAAATTTACGGTCCTGATCCATACTTCTCAGGTTTGCAAACCATGAGAAATCATGCATGATCACTGCAGCTCAGGCTGCCTCTTGATGTCCCCAGTTAGTTTGCTTACATTGGTGATAATCAGGTCCAGTAACACATCATTTCTTGTGGTAGAGCTATCTATTACCTGCCTCAAGAAGTTATCCTCCATGCATTCCAGGAGTCTCCTGGGTTGCCTGCAACCTGCCTCTACATTGTATTGCATTTAGTGCTGTGAAAATTATGCCAAAATTGTAGCATGCAGATTGCAAATAGGTAAATTCTCTTTTTAAGGCCCCAAAGATTTGCTGGATGAGACTCTTAAAAGGACTTACAGTTTTTGGTTGTACCCTGAGTTAGATGCAAGGAGAAATATTGACAAAATATTCTCAAGAGGTAAAGAACAAAAAACTTTACTGACAACCTTCAGAAAATCAGAGAACTTTGGCAAAAATGTAGAGCAGCACGCAATCACCATAAAACATTTCACAAAGGATTAACTTAGCCCATTCAATGTAGAAAACTCCAAGCCCACCTGATTTTAAGTTACTCAAAATTCCAGGAAGAGAGAATTAAAAGAAGAAGTAGAAAGAAAGAAAGAAAGAGAGGAAATATATAAAAAAAAGAACAAATATAGCTACCATTCCTGGTTCCAGCAGTGTTCAGCTGGTAGAATTTCCAAGAGGAGGTAGGGTCAGGACGTGTGCTTGCTGCCAGCTTTGATTGAAATACCCTTGGGCCTTCCTGGGCCCTTCCCCCAGGTGGGACTTCCGGTCATTTGGCCACTGCAAGGCCAGGCTGCGGCTCCGGGGTGGGGTGTGGGCACTGCCTCCGGTGTGCCAGGGACTGGCGGCCACTGCGGGGCTGGGATCCAGGCCCGGGCTGGGTGTGCGGGGCAGGGCCTGGGCACCAGGGCACGGCCCGGCTGCCCCTTCCCCTCACACACACACCCCCCAAATGTTCCAGCCAGCAATCCGCACAGTCTCTCACACTCTGTAACCCAGACTGCACAACTATCCGATTCTATGATCAGAGAGAAAGAAGAGAAAAATAAAAGGTTGATTAATACAATGTCACTGATTTTAGTTTAACACAGGAGTTTGGGCTGACATGCTTTCAGCTTTTTGGTAGTGGGAAATACCTCACTGATGAAGACCATGTCACCACAACTGCTGACATAAAGTGCAATTATTCCATACAATGATCACATTAACATGATATACTAGTCATCTCTAAGCAACCTGTAGTCATCTATATAATTTCTTGTGTCACCTTAGCAGAAGACCTCGTCTTGACTTTGTCTGAAACACTTGCTGTCTCAGTCTGCTAATGTTGCAGAGGCTGTAAGCATCAGAATGCCATGCCTGGAAGAGAGTTGTTCTCTTCTGAGATTCCAAACATGTAAACAAGATACTCAGTCCAAAACCGTCTTGCCCTACAAGCTAAAGTAATTTTGTTCACCCCATAAATTTCAGGGTAGTCTTTCATCTAGGTCAATGGTAATGAATTATGCTATACAAATATATTTGCATTCATTTCTTTGTACCAGTAGTTAGGGCCAAAAAATCCCCACCCCTCTTCCTCCTGACACAACAAATATAAAAAATGAGGTGAATTCATGCAGACAGAAAGTGTTAGCTGGACTAACAATGTGCCATTTAGATGAACTATACTGTGTTCTACGTATTTACCACGTGCGCCATTTGAACAGCGTTATAGTAAAATGTTGTCTGAAGTCATGTAATTCCCCTGATCCGTTCTTCTGCAAGTCAGCTTGGAAGTTAGGCAGCTGCCATATAAACTGCCACATTTGTCGCTTTATATACAAGGCAAATGGATCATCATTAGAGGAAAACCAAAAAGCAGTGCAAAGTCTCATTCACCTTTCACCCTGTAGAAGGGCTGTGTTCCCAAGAGTAAGGGTGGGTGCACCCACAGGACACAAAGGAAGCCTATACCATGATAAATGGCAGGGAAGACAGGCCATTGACATCCAGCATCATGGATGATTAATGCTTGTGAACACAAAGAGTTACCACTAGGTCCCAAGCACAATGACGAAAAAGCCTGCATTGCTTTAACATGTGAAAAAGCATATAGCCACATTCAATTATTGAAAATGCACAATGAGACACATACACCACCTAAACCCATATGAAGCTTTTTAGAGGTGTAAATGCTCAGAAAAAGCATTGCTTATGAGCTAAAGAATGTAGTAAATACGTCATTATTAACTTATTCCTTGCTGCTAACATATAAGCCAACTGCATCATCATGTACCCAGTAATTCTCCATTGAAATAGTGAATAAATAACTCTGACAAATACTGCCATCATGTAATTGGTATAATGAGTTTCAATGGGGCTGAGGTTCGAGAGTGATTTCTAGCTGGAGTAGATTAAGAATAAATCATGGAATCATTAAGTCTGAGATCACTGAGACAAGAGTCTAACATGAGTTTTGTGGACAATTGTTAGAACAGAACAGCTGAAAATAAGAAATTCCATCAAAGATTGACCAAGAGATAAATAAAATGTTATAGATCAGATGCGAAGCATCTTACAAGCTGCTTTAGAAATAATAAAAGTACAAACTGCCACCTGAAATTAGAACTACAAAAGGTCTTGTTAGTTATTGCTTTCATTTGTTCTGCCAGGCTTTAAAGGATGTTCAGAAATAAAGTGTTAGGATAAGCTTGTGCTCTCAGGGACAAGCAGGACAGCTTCTTCTTTCAAGGTTCAGCTCTGTTGTGATACTGTTTGTGCTAAAGGAACTCTGAGCTGAAAAACTGCCATTCTTCTCTCTTTATGGTTCTGTTTCCTAGCTGACTGCACTTCTAACTATTTGGCTGGATTGGGAGGCAAGTACATTTCTGTAGAAGTAATTCAGCAAGTGTTTGATATAATAAGTTTCAAGGCTCCTTTTGTCATAAAGTAAGATGTACCAAAAACCCTACAAACATCCTAATTCTGTCCCAAATTCAGCACAACACACATGGATAATACTTGTGAAATTTACAAAAGATTGTCACCCTTTGCATTATACTTTATTCTCAGCAATGGATGGTGAAATTGCTTATTTGTTTCAAAAAATAAGCAGTAGATACTAGGGTTTACAGTGACTTTTTTTCCCAAAAAAAGAGTTCATGACATCTCTTCAGGTTTCTTGCCTCAGGCTTACCTTCTTTCCTAGAAGCCTATTTGCCCTCTCTCTACTAAGGTGCTTTTAACAACTTTTATAATGTCCAATGCTGACTGCAGAAAGTTACAGGGGACAGAATGAAGGGATGCTAGGGCATTGTGCTTTTTTTTAAAAAATTATTATTTTTTTAGTTTTATTCTTTTTGTTTTAGTCTCCCTTAAATATATTGTAAAAATAGATCCTTCTGAATGAAAGAAGAGAATAATTGGATGGTAACTGTAGTATCTGTGATGGTTATATCCCAAGAAGACAGTTCAAAAACCACAGACTTATATTTAGTCAACTGCTGGGTCCATGACATATGAATGTGAAAACCATTCTGTGGGCAAGTTCTTAATTATCCAGGGACAAAGGAGCCCTGATTAGGTGAACATGGAGAAACAATGCTCTTTAAAACACAAAAGGTTTTTCACATCTATATTGCCAATTTTCCATTATCCTGGATAAACAGTAAGACACCAAAGTTGAGAAAAAGTGTCTGAATAAACAGAAATATGACATAGAACATATATATAAATCAGAGGGAAGACAAGGAGGATGTAAAGGATAAAAGAAAATTAGTGACAGATGATTGTGGAACACAGATTCCTGAGCTAGTGACCAAGAAAATAGGACAGATTGGCTGAACATGGGTATATTCTCCTTCATATCAGACTGGCTTATATAGACTCAGCCAAACATCTTTGACCCACAGCTGAACTTCTCAGATATTTTATCTACAAATGCTGAAAAACTGACTGGAGCAACCAAATGACAAAAGACATGGAAGAAAAAGATGTTAGCAGCATGTCCATTAACCACTGTGAGTTACTGATGACCAGTCCATGCACTAAACCAGTGCAAGCAAGCATCTAAGTGGAAAAAGGTACATTTACATATCTCAATTTAAATTTTGTCTCATTAAAGAAGAAGAACAAAAAAACCCCACAAAGCTGCAACATATATACACAGTATACACAAAGCTTGTTTGCTTCTTCTTATTCCTTTAAAAATGCTCCTATCTTTCGGTTTCTTAGTTTTTGCAGTGTTCTCAAATTCATTTCCTCAGTACCTCCTGCATGATCTCAGACAGCTATTCATAGATATAATCAATCTATAGCCTGACATTATTAGGATGTTTGCACTAGTACAGTGAAAAAAATGCTTGAGTGTAAACTACCGTTTATGTACAGAAGGAAGGATAAGCATACACTGTATGGGTACAAGGCACTACAACAGGGTGAGCAGTGTGAAAGGAGCATGAAATTGTACCATTCATGTTGCCAAAGTGGCAACGACCAACATGTCACTCAGAAGAGTAGTTTCTGAAACTGTCTTTGAACATGCCTTTATCTTCCCTTGGCTTACACTACTACTTCTTCAATATCCAGATGAAAATTGTTCATTGTAAAATAATCGCCTGGGCACACTGGCTGGTCTGATGTGGTTGTGAGAAGGTCGTAAGCAAACACAGAGCTAAGGGATTGACTGGAATTTAGCAAGAACTTCTAACCAGGGAAGAGATAATTGGGGACCCTGTTGCTGAAAGCCAAAGTTCAACATCTACAGCATTTGCTGTTGTTGCATTCTGCCCAAGAGGAGCCAGTACATCTCCTGGTTACTCCAGGACCCTGTCCCTTGTCCATCAGTCTGGAGTTGTCACCCCTCAGCTTTGTTCCCATTCAGCCATGTCTCAAAACAACTTCCACAATTAGGCGAACCATACTCAAGCAACATTTTTGCACTGTCACAAGGCCTTCAGTCTCTTCAACAAAAGTCTGCAAGAAGCTGTAAGGCTGGCAACAGTCATGAAGAGAAGCTCTGAAAATGGGATGAAGACAGTTGGTCACTCTGGATTTCCACTGGGAAATTTACACCAAATCCAAGTTTTGAAATCACAGAGCTGCAATCATCTGGGGTGCAACTGGTTGAGATGAGTGAGTCAGAAACACAGTGAGGAAAATGTAAAGAGGGTGTCACAGAGAGAGAGAAACAAGACTATCTGGAGAGCTTTGTTTTTAAAACATCTTTTGAGGGCCGGAAAGAAGGGAACTGTGGAAAGAAAGTGAATGGATCAAGTCCTTAAACATTGCTTTTGAAGGGCTTTAAGCATCTTAAGTATCTGTGAAACTAAGAGATGAGTGAGTAAAAATCAACCACCAAAGCTACTTTCGAGCAGAAGCATTTTTATTGTCATTCTTATTAATGCTAATCATTGTGAAAAGAAAAAAAAAGAAACAAAAAAACAGTTACTGATTTAAAGCTGGTTCAGGCCAATTGTACCTGTCTGCCTTCACTCTCAGCACTGCAAAAGGGAAAGGATTTATTGGATAGACCCTTCAAACCCTCTTTCTGCTTTACATGCAGCTTAACCTTTCTTGGGGGTAGAAACAGGTCAGGAAAGGATAAGCAGGGACAGGCATCAAACTTGGCTTTTTGCTGCTCTCTCTGCCTAGGCTGGATGCCTCTCATTCTGATTCTGGGATGCTTCAAATTCAAAGATCTTTTCTCTTCTTCCTCCCCTTTTCACCTGTACCCACACATTTCTCTGTGATCAGTCAATGAGAGAAAATAAAGACTTTGCATTTTGAGCACAAGGATGCAAGAAAAAGAAAGAAAAGTGCTTCACTGCACCCCCAGAAGTTTTTATTTTATTTTGCTCTAAATGAAAATTGAAGTTCTTGTGGGACAACACCTTATGACTTAGTGCTACTTTTTTTAGTTAAAGGTAAACTTTGTATTGCTGATGTAGGAAGACCTGTTACACAGAAAAGAGGAGAAAATTGACCCAGAACACAAGAGCAAAATGGCACAAGAACCTTAGAAAGATCAATATGGAAGTTGGAAGAAAAGGAAGACCTCGCAATTTGAGAGGAAAAAACACATATATCTGTGTTATACAGAGCAAATGCAGCACTATTAGCATAAGAGTGAAAACAAGATTGCAGGAATGAAGTCTGTTGCAGACTATTTTGGCATTTCGGAATCCTTGGGATTGACCTGCAATATAAGAAAGCTCACTTTTGTGCAAAACTGAGAGAGCTCAGCACTTTGTATGAGGTTGGAAGGGGAACATAACATTAGAACAGCCAGTTCTGCGTTTGTGGCTACAGATTTGTTTCTATATATTTTATAGTCTTTGTACTCTATGTCTCCATCTCCTTGATGCCTTTGGTTCTTTAAATCAATGATGAAAAAGTTCCAAGAGAGTAAATCTAAAGTAATTTTATAATTCATGTTCATTAAAAGACTTATGACACAAAAACAGTCTTTATATGATACTCAGCGGAACAAGTTAGACAGGAATTATTGTAAAAAAATGTTTAATTTCTCTTGTGCTGTACAAACATTACTCTAATGCTGCTCATGTTTTCAGAAGCTAAACTCCCTTTCTCCCTATAATTCTATTCCTGGATGGCTACAATGCAGTAATTTTCAAATATAACAAATTATATCACAGGTTTTGAAACATGAAATAGTCCAAATGAGACTAAGAATCTAAGGCAGGTTGCCACTGAGGTCAATATACACAGTCCTACTCAGCTGTGAATAAAACCCTTGGGAAAGATCACTATATTAATTTCCATTCATATTCTAGCCTAAGAAAAGGATCCAAATCTGCAGAGGAAAAAATGCTAAATGTCTTCATCTTTAGGGTTTTCTTATTTCCAGGTATTTTCAACTACTGTTTTCACAAAATGTCTCTAGCTCTGTCTGTTCAGTCTTGGAGGCCACCGATTCTTGGTTTATCTGTCTTGCACAGTTCTGGAACTATGCTCAAGAAGCATTAGAGACAGTAGGTGATTAGGGAGATACTAAGTTTGTTCACCACTTCGTTTTTTCAGGTTCACATAGCTCTGCACAGACACGATTCTGAGATTCAAGGCAGACACTTAAAGAAGAGTGTATCATTGCAAGCTCTTCAAACACTGTTCCTCCCTTCCTGCCACACTGAGTACACTCTGAAGAAGTCACAGAGTATTTGTTCTACACAAGGCTTAAAAGCATTCCCAGAGAGCCTTTACAGAGCTACAGCTACAGGCCACCCATCTTGTTTCAAGTGCTTTTCTTGAAGATATGGGGTTCAAAAGTTTTGAACCCCATTGATTAAAGATCTCTCTGTGGTTTTTTTGCTAAAGAAGTACACCAGAGAAGCAAATCTCTTTTGTTCAAAGAAATGTGAATATTTTTGATATTTTTTTTTTACCAGCAACTATCAGAACAGTGCCATTATACCTGACCCTTAAAAAACCAGGCTGAACACTGCCAAATAAGAATGCTCAGGAAAAACATTCAATATGACATTGGAGAGGGAAGAAGGGTGAACATTACTGCTTTATGGTATAAAGCTGCCAGCAAAGGACTGTCTGTAAAAAGATGTTCCTCTTTTACAGGCTTTTCAAATTTTGAAGATTACGCAGAGAGAAGTATGGGGTAACAGCTCCTGGCTAGTTTCAGAAAGTTCAGTCAAATGGATGAACAGATCACTAGGATGCCCCAGCTATTATGCAGAGGTCTGGTACATACAATCAGGGAAGAAACATTTTTCTTGCCAGTGGCTGAATTCAACATAAAAATATGTCCAGTTCTTTGTACTGCACTAACTTAGACTACTTCCACCTTTGGAGTTTTCAAATAGTAATGTTAAATCACTGAAATTGCACCTTGCTTTACCTCTTATAAATTTATTTATTTTTTAAATTCTGAATCAAGAAAAGTTTGATTCCTGAAAGAAACTGTATCTTTTCACTCTCTCTATATGACATAATAGAAGTGCAAAAATGCAATCGTTTTAGCCTTTTGAAGAATAGGTGAGTATAAAACTTGGGCTTACTCAATGTAAATCATGTGGCAAAAACAAGGCAGTAATTTCTAAGCTGGTTTTTTTTTTTCCTATAGATTACCAAGATATGGACTACCTGAACCAGACAAAAACTAAAATAAAGACTACTCAAACGCCTGACTTCAAGTGAAACCCAGGACATGACATTAAGGTAGCTACCTGCCTTCTGAATTACATTGCCACAGAGTCTCACAGAGCTAAAAATGCCAGGATCTCGTAACAACGGTAAAAAGCTCATCTCATCTAGCTTCCAAACTCTCTTTTCTACCATTCTTATCTAAACTGTAGTCTTTAGAAGACCAAATGTGCCAGCCATAAAATTAACAAAACAGGAAATTAACCAAAAAAGGTCTACTTTTTGTCACCTGTCTGACATACAAACATAGTTTTGTATATTAAGTAAAATGACATAGTCAAAGAAATATTAAAGGCCTGTGATTTATGGACTAGTTGTCATGTAATGCAAGATGGAAGCTTTAAAATTATACCAGATATGGTAGGAATTCTAGAAGTTAAAAATCATAAAGATAATTCAATTTGAAGCGTATTATAACCTAATGTACACACATCATGTTCAAAGGTCATGTCTATGTATCTATAAGAAATGTCTATATATAGAACATGAATAAATAATTCACCCAGGCCTCAGGAGACTCAAGGATTAAAATCAATTACTACAAAGACTTGTTGTTGCTGTTGTTTTGCACAAAACAATAAATATGCTACCTTGCTGGATCTTTAAATTAGGTTTTCTTTACATCCTTAAATGTAGTTTAAATCTATCACCCTGCGTGTGTATCATGTTATCACCTTCAGCAAAGTTCTTCAGCATCAGCATTTTATGGACTACTAAAATACACCGTGCAGTAGTTTTCACTGTAAATCATTCCCAGACTTTCTGGTACTCAGGTTCCCAGTGATAAGTTCTTGACATGAACAGAAAGGATGAAGTAAAAAACCCCCAAGCCAAAACAGCAAATAAAGGTGGATATATTCAGATAACTATATTATCTTTTCTAGAGAAATCACTGATTAAACAATAACGAAGCTTAAGAACTGAGTCAAAAGTCATAGCTGAAATTTTTCTGGATTGTTTTTAAGAAAGCAGCATTTCATATTCTTATGGAAAGAACATGAGCAAAATGAGGGAAACACTTTCAAACTTGGGGATGTGACACATTATAATTCCAAAGAAGACACTGATCAGTATTAGCAATGAGATTTCATTTGCAGATCTCATGTAAAATTAATTTTCATAATTCTCTTAGTTCCTGTCTACATATACAGATTTTTTTTTCTCATTATCTACTTTATTACCATATTTGAATTCTCCTGTTCAATGTCTGGGAAGAAAAGATGAGGGAAAGGCATTTTACTATGACTCAAAGAAAAATGTGCTCTTAAATCTCAAACCATTGGTCCCAAAAACTGAAGAAGAGTTCCCTTTAAAAATGTTAGCACGTCACAAAAAAGGGGACAAAGTATTAACTGTTCTATTGAATAATAGTTTGGGTGAAATTACTGCTAAACTTATGTAGTTATGTTGGGATACAATATTTAAAGTGCTTCTTATGCAATGAGATTTTCCATTCAAAGTTCAAAATTCAGTTTGACACATTCTCCTAACAGCATATTTAGAAGCCACAGACGGCAATAATGCCATCATCAGTGACCCATTAGCTCCACATCCACAAGAAAATTCACCACAGTCGCTCCTATTAATACACCTGAGTCCTTCCACTTAAGTATCAGGAAATGTCTGACTGCTTAGCTAGCAAGATTTAACAAGATTTAACAGCCCTAGGAAGTGTGGCTACAGGCTGTTGTCACATTCACTCTAGCTCATATTCATAATGTTTTCTGATCTATCTCTAGACTCATGATAGGCAAAGGGAAAAACCCCAACAAATGGATTTTATTTTTCTGCCAGCTTTATAGCTAAAGAAGAAGAAACAGGATCTAAGGAATATATGCCACTACTTCATCAGTTTCGGTGAGCAAGGGGGAGAAAGGAGCCATGTGTAATCCATATCATATATAGGTTATATGAGTGAGATGCTTACCTTAAGAGGAATTTTAACATCTTTGACAAACCATCCCTGTCCCATTCTCTAGGGTAGCAATGTGTTATCAATAGGCAAACAGACTTCTAAGTAAGCTAAATATGAACATGAGCATGGCTTTCTTCTGTCCTTCCTTTTATTTTCACTTCACTGTGAAAGAGGTACATGAAATTGGAACAACTTGGCTGAATGATGCCGTTTAAACACACATTTTCTCAGAGGGAAGTCACAAACAATTTCATAGTATGGCCACATAATATTTTTTATTTCTGAAAACATGTTAACTGGAGTTATTAAAACAATAGGTAAGCCACAATCTGAACAATTGAAATCTCAGAAGTTTTGGAGACAAGGGTCAGTCAAAACAGCAGTAGTTTCCAAGAAGTTACATGGATTATCCACCTCTCTCTGAACCTTAATTATCACCAAAGTATACCCAATTCTATGCATATTTATATACTTGTGTGATATTCAAGATTCAAAATACAGGATGGAGGGAGGAAGGGAGAGAGTGCATGTTTGTTACGTTTAAATTTTTTCCCGATGATATTCAGCTAAATCACAGCAGAAGCAACTAAGTACAGGGAGGTAGACTGAAAAGATGACAAATGTACTCACTGTCTATATTTCAGAGTACTTAAATTTTATCCACATAAGTTTCTAACCTCATAAAAGAGTAAACCCAGAATGCTTTGCTATTGCCGCCTACAGTGAAGTTACACACAGGCATGAAGTTTCAAACCTTCAAAAGTAAGTTGGACTTGGAAATTCCAGGTGAGACACTTTCATTGATATAACTTCAATTACTCACAACTCGCTTTCTTGGTCACCTGAGCGCTATGTGATTACCCAGGAATCTAACAGGTTTTGAAAGCTCTAGCCCACCTGTGTGATGTGACTGCAGGATATGTTTCTTCTCAGGAAGGTAAAAAAAGCAGGCACACACTGTAGGATGTATAAATATCTCTTAAACCTACTCCAGGTCATAATTTCTGTGACCCCAGAGAGCCACACAAAACCTCTGCTGGGAAAGTGACGAGTGGACATCATAACCATAGAAACTGGCCAAAGCAGTAGAAGCAGAAAGGAAACAGATTTAGGTATTATTCAGGAACTTTACTTGGCAGCATCTGATGGCAGGCATTCCTGTGAACCCCAAATGGATTTTGAAAGCATCCACAATTTAATGTAAATGTTTCCTCCAGTGTGGCAACACTTGTCAACACAAAATGGTGCCAACTAGACTTTTTTTTGTAGAAAAAGAATAAATTGCACTTTGTATGTACATCTCAGTGATTCTGGTGCAAAGGGCAGCACTGAGGCCACACCTGGAAACACTCTTCAAGTGCCTGGTTTCAAGACCATCTAGCATTTCCCCTAATTTTTGAAAGATATCTATGTGTCCTAGACACAGTTGAAAGTCCCAGTCAAATGAACATGCCCTTTCAGTGAATTAGGGGGAAAAATTCCAGCTTAATTATTTTCCCAGATACCTGAGGAAAATAAGCACATTGTTCTGTATTTGGCCTGCCTTCAAGCTAGTCTTTCCTTGAATAAGATTTTAAAAATACTAAGCAGTTCTTCCAAAGAGAAGTTTTCTATCTGAGACAAATTATCACATATTGATATGCCCTGAGAGCCTCAGAAAGCCAATATCCTTTACATAAAGTACTGTATAGATGAAGAAAAATATTTTCTACAAACTTATTACGTGTATAAATGGCTCAGTGTGGAAGTTTCGTGGCCGAGCCTTGAGTAAATTAGATTCTCTTTTTTCATGCAATGCAATACTGTTGATCCCCTTCAACATTTAGACTGCTACTGAGGGCAAAGCATGATAGAGGGAAAGAGGGCTTTGCTGCTGCATGTGGGAGGAGAATTCCTGCCTTTGTCAAGCTGGCAGCCTTGCCTTTCAGCACATGCTCTGCACCACTGACATTCAGCGGCTGCAGGAAGAGATAGATCATCTGAAGAAGCTGAGACAAATATTTGATTTGGATGATTATCCTGCAGGTGTCTCATCATCACCATGATGCTTGGAATTACTAATTATTTTCCTTCCATTTATGCGTATCTTGCTGTGAATACATATAGTATGTCATAGGTAATTCAGTTTATTTTGATCGATGTGACCCCTTGACCACTCTTTCAAGGAGAGCCCACTAATGGGGAATACCCTTTGCTGGAGGAGAGAAGGAATACCAGGGGTGATCCTAACAGAAGAATTAGTTCATTTCCTTTCCTATCAGTTCTACCCCTCCTAATGGAGTACTACTTAAGTAATCATAATGGGGTATCTAACAGGTTTCCTCAGCCCATTTCAGTGAGCCTTGCCCCCACATGTGTCTAGCCTTATCAGCTCCTGAAGCTGCGAACAAACAAACATAAATAAATCAGGTGCTAGCACAGGTATTATTTTTTCAAGCTGTTAAGAGGATGAAGTGTTGTTTAATTGTCCGCATTCCTTGTCTGGACTGGATGGTATCACTCAGATCTCACCTGACCCTTCATAAAAGTCAAAGAGGATGCACTTTTGTGTGCAGATAATAAAGGTAATTTTTTCTCACAATACTTCCCACCCCAATCTGCTTTTCTTCTAGTTGACACTGGAGGTGGGATGGGTACCTTAAAAAAATAATGCTTTAATGGTATTCAACCAGCTTACCATGTATGATTTATTGGATTGGTTTCTGCAAAAATAGGAAGGTAGTTTTGTTTATTTATGGAATGTCTGAATGCAAATGGAGATAGAAAAGCAAACTGTTAACTTCTCACCTCATTACAAAATCAAGTTAAATTTCAAATGACAGAAACAAAGTGTGCCAAATCAGTGTTTTTCCCATTAGAAAACATACACTATTCCATTGGAGTGATGAAGGAGACAAGGTTTCACACTGATGGAAATTAAAATATATTTTTACATTAATTCTTGATCTTTCCTAGGTGATATTCTGTTCTAGAAAGATACTTGTTCTTCTGCTTCTCAGTTCAGAACAAAACTAGTTTTCATACTTCCTTCTCACAGGAAGGAAGCTGTGTTTTTTCAGTCACTTCTGAAAATTACGTTTGCGAGAATGCAATACTGTTCATGTTTCTCTGGGTGTCTCTATACAAGTTTCACAGGCAGAATTTTTTTTACAGAGTAGTGACACATTATGTGATTATGCCTATGAGTATAATTAAGTGGTTACAGTATAGACATATTACTAGTTTTCTAATGTCAGCAGCAGAAGCCTCTTTGCCAGGGATTGAAAGTGCTTCACTTTAGCAATTTAAAAAAGTGCCATACATGACTCCGTATTCAGACTTTATGTGTGCACCAATTGGGTTATTGAGAGATATGAGAGTTACAAGATAAGCTGTGCCTTCCCAGCAGCCCATCTAATATCTGAAATTATATGCTTAGACAGCACACGAGAGTTTGTGTTCAATTTGTCATGAATATGGGCATGATATGGGCAAGAACACATACCTTTTGTAGGCCTCTGCAGAGGAAAAGCAGGCAACTTTTTTTTTCCAAGCAAACACCAAGTGTCAAGCAACAGACAAGGGTGCTTGGGGCATGCCCTTCCCTATTTACAGGCTGTAGTTGGTGTTCCCAGCTATTGCTCCCACTGCTGCGAACCTGCAGCACTTCACTTCCTGTCATTGTCACCCTGTCAGAGTGACTCCTGAAATGCTGCCTCTTCTGCTACCCTTGTGCTACTCTTCTTGCCAAGACAGCCAGAACGTGGCCAGTGAAGGAGGCAGAGAAGCAGCAAGTCTGAATTGAAGTGTTGGGACTGCGTGTGAGTAAAAAAGGGATATTTCTTTCTGCAACAGAGGACAAGGAAAAGCCTAGTTAGCTATACAAAACTTCCTCAGGAAAAGAGACCAAGTACACACATTATCATGCCTCCCTGGGACTCAGCCTCCAGCCTCTATTTCTCAGGCTGGATCTCTGATCAAAGATCTTGGGGCCTGCAGGGAAGTGGCAACATCACAGCTGTGAAATACAGTCTTAATGAGATAACTTGAAGGCACTCTCCTGTACAGAAAAAAAAAAAAAAAATCGAGCAATGGTTTACTTTTCCATCTAACTAGAGTAGGATGTTTAGCTGCTTCTGAAGCCTGGCAATTTAGCAGCAACTGCTGCAAACAGTTCAATTTGAAGCTAAACAGAAATAATAAAGCTAGCATAGTTAAAAGGCAGTAAATTCCTCACTTTAGGTTGCATTTAGATGCAACTTAGACCCACCAGGTCTGACTTGAAAGGACTCCCAGGATTAAAGCATATTTCTTGACTGAGTCACAAAAGGCAATCAATAATAGAAGTCAGTAGTAAGAAAAATAGCATACTGCCATTTGGAATAATAATTCAAGATGGACATGGATCAGACTGAATTCCATCATTTTAAGCATGGAAACGTCCACTTGGCTAGGGAACTCCTCTTCAGAGACAGCAAGGTAGTAGACACTAGAAGGCAGATGTTTCCAGGATCAGTAGTGCAAAGTGACCACTATTAATTAATCAGTTTTATTGTATTTGATAGGTTTTAAACTGCTCAAATACTTACATCCCAATACTCAGAAATATCTTCTTGCACACTGTTTAAGCAGCAGAGAGATTAGGAGCACAACACGGGGTACAGATACAAGTCCTCACTCTTAGCAGGGACACGTTCCTGGCAGCTTGACCTCTTCCTATCCTCTGCCAGGCCCTGGGGCAGGCAGTGCTAAGTAATGCTGCAAACAGCAAAAATACTAGAGGCATGGTCACTCCTGAGCAACCCTGGTTGCCAAGACAGGCAAACCAGTATTTCACCATCTCTTAAGGGGAATAAATAACCTGCAGCTTCTTCTGTCCACCTCTGCCACAGCCACAGCTGCTTAATTTCCTTGGATATATACCTGGGTGGCCCCAGCTGTACACAGTTCTCTGGGTATTGCCAAGACATGGCAAGCAGATTTTGTCCAAATAGCATCTCCATAAGGATCAGCTCATGTATCAAAGGCATGAGGAGAAGGAATGCCAGACCATGGCTAGTGAGGGTTTAGAGTAGGTTTGGGTATTCTTCTATGCTCTCATTCTAGGAAAGCAGCTTTAATTTCTCCAGTACATTCTAAGCAATCTTCCTTCTGTTTAATTCCGTCGGGCTAGCCACAAAATCCTTTGGAACTGCTTTTCTCAAGTCTCCAACTATCAAGGTGGTAATATGTATCTATATATACCTCCCCCACTGTATATAGATTCTGTATATTCTGTATATGTATTCCATGTACCCCCCACATCAACAAGTGAAACAAAAGTAGAAAGATTCTGAAGTTACCGGTTACATCCTACTGTGGCTGTTTAAAGACAGCTGTAGGGCGCACACAGGTCTGGTTATAAGAGCTGTGATTCTTCATTCTCTAAGAAGTGCAAGAAAACCTGTATGTTTCAAATATCAAGTATCAAATAATTAGTTTTCTTTCTAATTCAGAATCTCCAGCTTGAAGTGTCTTTTTACTTCATATCATGCTGAACATAAACTAGACTTCAGAGAGAAGGGTGAGATATACTAAAATTAGACAATAGGAGTTAAAATAAACACATTGGCACCAACCCAAAATAAGTAATTTAGAATTCAGTGCCATTCAGAAATCTAACAACTATGCAGACAAAGATAGAAGTATTTAAAAATTAGGGCTTGTTGAAAAGTGAAAATTAATTTGAGATAGAGAAAAAAATGAAATTTTGGATGGTGTTAATTTTCATTTCCCAAAACCTGATGCTTTTTTACTACATTCCATGTTAAGAATTTTATGGAAGTTTAGAAGTATAGAAGTTTTGCTAACAAAAAGGTTTTATAAGTAATTTGTTGGTACAATTTTTATAAAGAAGGGAACTCATAAATTATCCTAATTTAAAACTTCTTGCTATAACAGAAACTGATTCCAAAGCATTTTCAGAGTCTGCAAATTTGACCTAATATATTTTCTTGTGAGAGAAATCAATTTAAAATAGAAGAGGCCAAAGAACAAAATAAAATTGGGGAGAGACCTGATATATATATAAAGGCAGAATGAGACTTTTTAATTCATGGAGGATGAAGTCAGAGGCACATAGAACAATTTAGAGAGAGTAAATCATCAGCTCAGATTTATTTTTTCAAATAACATGAGAGTGGGAGAAAACAGAAAGCAACCAAATTTCAGAAAGACCTTTGGTGTATAATTAATTTGTGGAATACATCACAACAATATCTCATTCAGGTCTGAAGTATGGCTAGTTAAATGGCTAATAAGCATAGCCAGAAGTTGTATGAACATATTCTTACAAAGACATAAATTTCATGTCAGCTACATCTTTTTTATTTTTTATCAGTTATTGCCAAAGAGTATACAGGGTGTTTTGCAAATAGGGAAATAACAATGTGCTGTACTTCAGTGAAAATGCCATTTTCTTTCCTTTTATATATTTTGTTTGTTGAGATCTAAATAAAATTATCTACTGACCTGAAGCAAGACATTTCACATGCTTTTTTCATCTATTTTTAATAAAGCAATGCAATGTAAATGAAAAGAGAGAGACAGTCACTGTTCCAGTGAAACCGTGGAGAAGAAGAGAAAATGATGATAGTAGTGGGTTTTGATGAAGAAGTTATTCTGGCTGCCATCTGAGGAGAAAGGAGGTGAGAAGGACCCACCAGTTAAACTCCACACGGTAATTCTGTCTGCCTGCATCCCACAACATACTGCCTTCATAGTGGGGGTGGAATTAAGAGCTACCAGTCCCTCCTACGTCCTGTAAATTTGGTATTTTTGGTCTGTCATGCATCTCTCATATCCAAGTCTCAATTAATTTTAGTGATACAGCCTAATCTCTTATAGACCCAAATGGCAGCTTTAGTCCAGGGTCATGCTGGGACTAAGAGGGCCAGCACACCCACGGATAATGGGGTAGGCAGAGTTCCTAGTTGCGCTTCCTTCCCTGTATTCGGGTCTAGGGTCAATGGTGTGTTCTTGGACCTTCGGCATAGAGCTTGTGAATGGCCAAAGTTGGTAGGAGAGGGTGAACATCCTTCTCCAGAAGAAACAAAGAGAAGAAAGAAGCCTTAAAGGTATTGCAATTTCTTTAGTGAATTGGAGAGCCCCAAACATTTAGGGTTTAATTTTTTAATTTCATCCAAAGGTGAGACTAGCAGGTCTGTCCAGCTTTGTCTCTCTTTTTTTGGGAGCATATGGAGAGACAGCAGACATATCCAGAGTGTCACCACCTGTCACAGCTAGCAATTGCTTGGCTAGCAGAAGGCAACTCATCGTCTCCAGCCCAGGTCTTTCCCCTCTGTGCCACACATGCTGGATTCAACAGTGCTGTGGTGGCAAGGAAGAGTTCCCAGTGAGGCTGCCCCAGGAGATTTCAGAGTCTATGGTGGTCTCCTTCCCCCCAGCTGCTAAGCAGTGCTTTGTTTGACCTCCAGATGCCAAGAAAATATTTGTGCTCGCAGAGCAGATGTAATCCTGGATGGAAGAATAGGGTGACCCCAATGGGTATACCAAAGGGGGAAGAGTCCAGCACTGCTCAAAATGAAGCCCAGGAGCATGCTGGAGGAGTGAAGTGCCCTGTCTGGGCATCCAGAACCCATGACAAAGCAGGCACTTGGGGTCCAGGTTTCCTTCTCTCAGAACCACAACCAAAGTGGGGGAAGAGAGAAGGGACAATCAAGGTCCCTGTGAAACAGCAGTGGGCAGAGACACCTGGAAGCGTGTCCGCAACCATGCCATTGGGGGAGCAGGCTGGCTGCCTATGTAGCACTTACCAAAGACCTGAAATCAAAGGGAAAAACCCACACAAACGAACAAGCAGAAGACCTAATTACAGTTTTCTAATACAAAACCAGCAGAAAGGGTCAGGTCACACAGAGTCTGGAGTACTATTGCTCTTGTGCTCACTGGCAGGTAACCCTGTTTTTCTGTGCTCTCTCTACGCCTATTGTTTTAATAGTAGATGGGAAAGGCAGTGCAGGGAAGTCAATCTTCTCTCCCTCTCAATCATCTCCATTACTCTCTGTTGGATATAAGGGGAACAGCAAGAGTTAACGAGATATGTCTGTGTGTGTGTGTGTGTGCGTGTGTGGTGTGGGGAGGATGGAATTTAAATGAAATGTGGAAATAGAGGGGCGCTAGCATAGCACACAATTCAAAAGCAACTTGTTTCACCAAAGGACTGTTTGCAAGGTCCAGCCATACTAACAATAGCCTTCCTTCAAGTCCACCTTTTAGTGGGGAGAAAAGGGGCAGCCTGCTGCCCTGGGGGAGGGTGGGTGATGGAGGGGTGGGAGATGATGATGGGGGCTGAATAAAGAGAGGCAGAGAGGCAGGCGAGGGAAGGAGGGAGAGAGGGACACAGGCGAGAGAAGGAAGGAGAGCAAAGGGGGAGGAAAAAAAGAGAGTGCAAATCCAAATGTCGATTTGTAGACACAGTGAGGAGAGCCTGCTGGCTGACAGGCTGATTTATTGGATTCTTCCAGTTAATCACTGCCGGCCTGTGGCCAAACGGATCTCCAGCAAAGCTGAAAGGCAGCTGAGGGAAACAGGCTTATAAGCATAAAGCCGCATAATGGTGTTCAATGAAGTGTGAGACTTTTAGTTCAGTCTCAGTGAGCCGGCCGCATTGCCGGAATGTCAAAGAGGGATTGTGGGTGGAAAAATTATGGATTTAAACTGCTAGCTGTAAATGAGGTCAATATGTCTGGTTCATAAACAGTCCGAGGCTATTCCAAGAATGCAGTGAGGGGGAAAATTAGCGTGAAGCCAACACTGTAGACAAACCTCATTGAGATATAATTGCAGCTATAAATACAAGTGAAAAGCTTACTGAGTGCAATAAAATATAGACACGGTTTTTTATCTCACTCCCCCCCCCATATTTCCTTCTTTCAATCTATGCATTTGTTAAGTGTTGTGCATCTATAATATTCCCCCCTCCTCCCTCTCCTTTTCCCTCTGACACCCAGTGTTGAAATTAATTGAGTGTTCTTGATCTCCTATTCCATTTTATTCAGGCAAGATTGGAAAAAATCAAAAGAGCACATCTAAAGCATTTTCTTCCCTTTTGCTTTTCTATTTGAATCAGGTTGAAATGTGTTAAAAAAAAAAAAAGACATTGCAACTTTTTTATAACTTAAAAAAATGCAGTAAAATGTCTTTTTAAACTAATACATCTGTTAGATCATTTGAATTTCAATTTAATGAGGTGACATCAAAGGCAAGTATTGGATCCTATGGAGAGTTTCTTTCACGAGATACCTGGTCTTTGCTCATGAAACATTGACTTTAAATTAATGTGATGTTTCAGATTTTTTTTTTTTTTTTGCCCTGTAGGTCTTTTATTACTGTATGGTGGGGGTAGGAAGCAGCACCAAAGGACAGGAGGACAGACACTGAGCAATATGCCTTACCCAGTTTAAAACTGATACAGTAATAAATTGAAGGCTAATGGCTATGGTCAGGCTGTTTTTTCCCCTAAGCCAATTGATTTAAATGGCAGTAATTTGGCTAGCAAGGCTAGTCCTGTTTAAATTAAACCCATTAATATAATAGCACCAGTCTTGAATTAAATCCATCTGTAGCAGAGCCTCCACCGGTCACTGGTTTAATAACTGTCCAGGGATGTCCTGAAAACACCCACATTCATACAAACACGAACAAGAGATTAAAACCAGGATCCAGAAAACCTCCTGTTTCACTAGGATGTAAGAAGCAGACATCTGTTATAGTCAGGGACAGGAAAACCACAAGCCTTTATTCTTCTTCTAGAAGCACAATCTGCAGCTTCTTTATGTATGTTTTCACGAACTCCTGCCCCTCCCACTCCTTTTCCTCACCTTGGCAATTACATTTAAATTTGTTTGCCTGATGATCTGTACACATGTTGACCAATGTAAAAAGTTTCAAAAAACACTATATGGAGCAACAGGCTCAAAAAGGATATTGAAATGTATCCCAGGATTAGCATCCCATACAGAAAGTTTATTCTTGGCAGAGGCCTTCACAATGTGGTTAGGATTGATCTTTTGACTTCCTCCCCTATTGTTCTTGATTCCCATTGTGGTAGGCTGCTATGTATTATGAGGCAATTTCTTTCCTTACCTGAAGGACTATGCAGGATTTTCCTCAGCCATATTTAATGTCAAGCCTTGCCTGTGGGAACTAAAGGATGCAAGTCTTCCATTTTAAAGTAAGCATCTTTGTGCTTCGGTCTCACCTTTGTGAGATCAATAGCACCTTCAAAGTAGTTCTTCTTCTGAAAACCTCCTTATAGTTTCCCTCTTTAACAGGCAACTCCACTCTATCAGAAAGACTGAGTTTATTCTATATTTTGCTTGGTTATGTCCCACTGACTTACTTATGCCTGTTTAAAGTTATGATTCATCATGTTGGACATCCGTCAGCTTCAGGTAAAGTTGTTTGCTTCACTGGATGGATATTAGCGTTGAGACTTGCATGTTATAAATATTACGATTTTGTCTGAATTTAGGTTTGCACTTTGCAGTGGAAACAATGAATGCTGTTTAGGATTACATCACATCAGATATAATTTGTATCCTTTTGTGTATATAGCTGAAGAATCCAGATCTTATAATGCATGTTGAGTTTTTTATAGTTTTTCACAATTCCCTGCCTCAGCATCTCTGTACAGGGAACAAAAAAAAAGACTGTTTCATGACGGTCTGTGCCAAATGATGCTCCAGTTGTTCTGCCCCAGAACCACATGCTACTCTGAACTGAAAAGAATGAACAGCACATCCTCAGCTTTTTCCTAGACAGTACTCATAAAGCTGCCTCAATTTGAGGTTGCCTGATATTTTCCATTAAAGGTCCCTGCTTTCAGTCACTTACCACTTTATTTAAGTGAACAGAAAATTTCTTTGTGTCTGTGGACACTTATGGACAGTAAAAGATGGTGAGGTCTAGAGGTTTTGCCATTCAGGCTTCGCTGTATTTTTTGGGAGCATAAACCTTTTACTTTGTCCTTTTACTTTAATACAAGCTACAAAAAGCTGAGAGAATACCATTAGTTGTATGCTTAGGTCAGACAAATTTTGCATATGTGAAGTGTTCAAAGATATAGCACGTGAAAAATACTGTGAGCAAGAGGGAAAAATTTTTAACTCTTTAGCAAGCTTGGTCTGTACATGCTCTCCTTGACTGTAATAGTGTGAATGCAAAGCCCTGATAATACTTCAGCATTCCAAAAAGCCCAGTTTAATATGCACAAATCAGAGGCAGAATTTATTAACTTGGGCTCAGTCTTGAGCTATCCCATGTTCAAGATTTCCAGTCTATTCAGTTTGTGCAGAGCAAGCTTGTATCTTTGAGAAACAGACCATGAGGACATGGCCTTTGACTGTTACCTTAAACAAGAAGGGACAATTTAATAAATTGAACAAAAAATAATTGAATTTAGCATATAATCTTATCCAAGAATGATCACAGAAATAAATGCTTCCACAGAACCCTATGAGTCATCCATCAATGCATCCATCTACAATGCAGGACTCCTCAGTCAGCTCAGAAGTCTTTCTATACCACAGCAAAGCAGTTCTTAAAGAAATCACCTCACTCAGCATCCCAGCATATATTTCCAGACCCATTTCCATTGGAAAGTCAATGAGACTTTTCAGGTCCTTAAAAGAAGGAATTGTATGTAAGGTGAGTTTGGAATCAAGAGCAAACACAACTGGCTGTAGCTCTTTTGCTTTGGCTGATTCCTTTTATGTCATCTGCTCTTAAACTTCAGTAGCTAGATCTGGACTAAGAAACTTGGGGTTTAATACATCCTTTGAACACTGTCAGTAAGTCATGTGTTTATTTATATATATATGTATACCTCAGGTATGTATCCCAATAATAATTTAGGACAAAAAAGGCAGATGGCCTTTGGATGGAGCCAGGAAACACATCTGGTCCACGTCCATATGTCATTGCTATGCGCCTCAGTTTTATTTAAGTTAACATAAAAATGCTGAAAACAATCATATGATGACATTTTGCAGAAACTGATGATCATTCCACAATCATTCACTACCAAAGACAGGTATCAGAACACGCAAAATTCAGTGGAATTTGCGAGTTGTTTCTGTTAAGGATACGTGATCTTGTAATATAAAGAAAAATGTGTGATTTTACTACTTACTGATTTGTAATTTGTCTCTTTTTTTTGAAGCCTTCTCTATGTTACACTTTCAGTGAATACATAATATTATCTGTAGGAGAAGTGAATTATCCTACAGTAATGTACGGCAAGACATTACGTGATAGACCTTTCTGTAAAATTTGATTTTTAGTTTTTGAGTCCGTTCTGAGAGTGGGGGAAGAAGAGTGATCTTCAGTATTGGCATAAAAAGAAAATGAAAATTATATCCAGTGTATTGCCTTCTTGAAATTTTGAAAATTTTCCATTGTTTTCTCAAACTTACTGGATTTTGGTTTGAAAGTGTAATTGTCAACAGAGACCATGGTGGTTTGAGAGAGCTTTTATAAGAACACAAAAACATGCAATTAAAAAACATTTTAATCAAACCAATGAAGAGAGGGAAATTATTAAGCAGTACACTGAAACATCCAGGGCAAAAAGACATGAATCAAACTCTTTTATTTGAGCCCTTTCCTGTGGTGGCCGGTGAACATACACTACGTTAGGGTGACCAAAAAGGCTTCTCCCAGGATGCACTGTCCTGTTATGTCAATCTATCCCAGTTTGAATTCCCTGGTTGGCTGTTAGCTTCTACCCCTTGTCACTCCCCCAGAGCTTCCCATTGGTCCCTGTTCCCTAATCCCGTGTTTTCCCTGGCCTCAGGAAAACCCCTGAGCTCGCCATTGTTCTCATATTTGCCCTGCAACCTTGGACAGTGTAGAAGCAATAAATGCTCCTGCCGGATCACACGCAAATATCCTCCTGGACTCTTTGCTATCGACTGTAATACTGAACTCACCCGTGCGTCTGTGGGTGCACGCAGGACCCCACGGAGCCGGGCAGGGACAGTATTACTTTCCTCTTCTTGACTTTCCCAAATCTGAGACCAAAGAGAATAACTATATTGCTAATAGAAATCTTTTGTCAACAAAGGTACAGTAATTTTTCTTTGATTTAAAAGGTCCTCTGTTGTTTGCCATTTTCCTGTATCTGAAGTCCCAGTGCCTGCACCCTCTTGTCATTCTAAGCAGAGCAGTCAACACAACATTCCCACTTTCTGTCCCATTTTACAAGACATCAATGAATGTTAATCAAAATACTGTAGTGAGCCCACTGATGTCTCTATAGGCATTCATACCATCTACCCTGCCTATCACAAGCTTCCCAAACACAAGACTTCATATTATGCCCTAGTTTTACACCACTGGTTTAAGATGCCTTTGGAAGCTGGAACATCTCTCTCCTTCTTTCAAGTTCAAGTGGTAAAGAATTTGCTAAGAATATTCACTCCCTCGATTTTTGGTACTGAATCTTCCTTAGCTGATGGATGTTTTCATGATTTATGGTAGCCCATTAAAAGCTTTAGAATAAATTTTTGACGAAAATAACTAAAATATACTTAGGACAATGACACATTTACAGAAAACTACACTCTACAGCATTTGGAAGATTATCCTATCAAATATATGTTATACTCATGTGTCCTGAATAAGTTTAGTGTTTTATAGAATTATTAAAAACAAGACAGCAACCCACCTCAAGAACTCAATTGTCATTCCCATGGACTCTTCTCTTTGAAGTGAATTTATTGCACATGAAATGGACTGGATTGACAGGAAACAACACCAGAGAACCGCTTTATTTCTATGCAAATAGTATGCGTTTGGTTTTAGAAAGTCCCCTGTCACACAGAGTTTTAACTCACAAGGAATAACCGAAAGAGGAAATGATGAATTCTTTCAAATGCTAGCCAGGGTTATATTTACCAAAAAAAATTAGACACAGGTTAAAAAAAGAGAGATTCATGATGCTATTGTCATTTTACTTTCAATTTATCACTGATTGTGTCATGAAATGAAGCAATATAAATGATAATAATGTGTTGTTATGACTCTGTGTGTCATTTGCATTACGTGACATTCCGAATTTTTCAATTTGAGTGTTTGGAACAAAAATTGTTGCCTTTGTTCCTGTATTGGCAACTACCTGCTGGCTGAGTTCCCTGTAAAAACACATCTTCTGGCCTATCTTCTGCTAAAATTATTAATTAATTTACCATAAATGGTGACCTCAGGCCTATATAATTATGGGTAGATAGCCACACATTAAAACCTATAAATGAACATACTGTGTAGTCCATGTATACCTGAAGGTCCACAGATGAACCAGTACTATACACATTAATATATTCTGCATTGTATGCGTTCATAAATATGGGGTTTCTGATGGCAGGAAGGACAGCATACTTCATTTTCATGAGTTAGGAGTGACTGCATAACTCACAGGTGGCAGAGCAAAGCAAAGCCACTAATGGATTCTGTACAGTCATCCCCACTGGATGAAAATAAAATTCCATTACACTGTCCACCATCACATATTATATTTATACCTTATCAGAGACTTATGTCTATAGAGTAACTAAACTTTTTGTTACCCTTTGCTGAAGAAATTAATATCATTGAAGAAATATAAAGACATATTGCTGGGTTTTATTTCCCGCTGGCAGTGTCTAAATATGTATTTCATACAAGTAAACACACACATACACCCCCATTAATAATGTGGTGTTTTTCCTAGTCCGTTTCTGAGAGCTACTGCAATGAGTTCTTCTGTCCCCTGGATACGATGGAATTTCTGCTCCTTAGATTTATACATCAGGGGTTTTACATCTTTTCAGTCTCTGAATGTGATCCTGGATTTGTTGTGGTGTAAGAATAACTCCCTAAAAAACAACACATGCAATCAGCTTACAGTGAAACAGAATTAGGCCTTTGTCCCTGATTTAGCTGTAGAGGCATAGTTACCACCTTTACCAACAAAGGATAGCAATAGGTAACAGCAACAATTAAGGCAAGTCTGAGACACCTACATCATCTAGAAACAGGTCTGTGTTACTGCTGGATTGAAATCGTCATGAATACAAAAAGCAATCAAAGCAAATAAAAATCTCTAGGTGATGTTTCTGTACAACAGTACACAATAAATTTTATACAAGAAAACAGTTGCATATACAAGAAAAAATTAAACTTCATCACTATATATAGCTCTACCCTCACTGCTCTTCTGCAGTTGTCCTTCCAAATTGACTGTCCTACACCCACATCAGAAACAAATCAAAAACAGAAGCTCCATATTCATTTCTAAACCTATTTCATCTTATTTTGACAACCTAAATTTCCTTCCTTTGAAAAAAAAAGGTTTAGCTTCCCTTAGACACTAGTAAGCATTCCAAAAGTGTCATTAACCTGGCTAAGCAGATTTTACAGACTCTGGGTAGTATATCAAACAAGTTTTTTTCCAGTTCTTACATTTGAAAAGGAACTTAATGATAAATAAACAAGTGGGACAGAAGCTCTGGTCCTGTTCAAAGAAGTCACACAGCAGCTTTTAACAAGTCACTTTTTCTGTGGTTTTTTTTGAAACCTGAGCAGAAAAGTAAAGAAGCCAGCTCTCTGAAACATCATTTTCCACACTGTCTTCAAATTTTTTTTTTCAATTTATAGGCTTATATTAAATTTAGAGGTCTTAGAGTTTGTAGCCAAAAAGACAATACACAGTCCTGAAAGTCACAGAACTGGACAGCATAGTATAGTAGGATGCATACCAAGCTTTTAAAGTCTTACCAGGAAAGGGTATCTCACAGTAACTAACATGTCATCACTTTCAAATCAGATAATTACTCTGATGAAACAACTATTAAATTGCTGCCTGTTTTTACTGAAAGGATGCTGTCAAGCTCTCTGAAGCACTGGCTAGGTAGCTTTTTTAGTTAATCACTTTATCTATCTTCTGCTCATACAATAAGGTGCCCACAATTATATTGACTTCTGTAGGTTGTTCAGTACTAATTTACATCAACATAAAAGAGAACAAAACATTTTTCTCTGCAGAAAATTTTTGAAAACATGGAGAACATTTTAACTTGCAGAGGGGAGTAAGACAGCATTTAACCTGGCTCACCAGCATGGGAAGACACAGAATACTACTGTGAATTTTTTTTTTTTTTTGCATAAAAGTGTCAATATATATAATAACATATTCCCCTCAGGAAAGAATTGTTCTTTGCAATTTGTCACCTCTTATATACTAAAAAAATTCAAACAAACAAACAAAAAAAAGCATGCTGCACAGAAGTGTGTATGGAATATTATCTTCTGCTGAACAATACTCTAAGATCTGGTGCCGCACTTTATGGCAAGATTTTCTGAGGCAATATTTAAATAATGTTGCAACTACAGAAGTTTTAGTGGCAGCATTTGCCTCGATTCAACAGAGGTTCAGCGACACAGACAGGTTGGTTTGCTGGCTTCTTGTCTAACAGAGACAAAAAGTAACTTTCAGCATTCCAGAATATTCACATGGAGGAATGAAGTTTGGCATAAAAAAATTATCCTTAATCCTTCTTCTTCTTGACCTTACTTCTTTTGTCTCTTTTGTTTTTTTTTTTTT
>VXAD01010615.1:802254-871268 GCA_013399195.1 Dicrurus megarhynchus
TTTTTTTGTCAAGAAGTGATTTAGTTTGCAGAAATAGACTGGTTTAATAAAACTGGTCTTCTTCCTTCTACTAAAAGTTTACCTGCGAGAGCCCCGAACATAATAAAATCAGATTATGAAGGCAATCATATTTACTTGTAATAAATCAAATCTTGCAGACATCAGTTAAGTCTCCCTTTCTGCACTGGGACAATATCACACATGCATACATCAATACCTGAGGTGTCAGAAATATATTTCATAAGTTCAGAAAAATTGCATACACACTTGCAGCACCATTATAAGCAGTGAATTTGTAATGTGAACATTATGATGTATAAAGTGGCTTTGTTCCTACGTTTAATAAGCACCACATGTCAAGTCCACAAACATAATGGAATTTGCTGGTGATTTACCATTAGATGTAGTATATTGTTTTCAGGAAGAGAAGTTTTCCACACTTTATCAACAGCATCCAATTTTAAGAAACCATCTTTCTCTCCTCTGAATGCAGAAGATTCTTTAGATTAGTGAAATAAAATAAAATCCCAACCAGTGGTATAGTCTATTAAGTTGAATGAAGTCAGTGCAAGACATTTCCAGTTGCAGGCAAAATGTTTCCTTCAGACTGTCCCTGCAGAATATATGCCTTTATTATTCTAATATTGGCAGAGGTTAGGATGCTGGAGAAGGTCTTGCCTAAGGTATGCTCTCCCAGCCCAGCATAAGAGCTATGGTATAACATTCATGCCAAGGTATTTTCTGGAGTTTTCTGACCTTGCAAAGTTCATTGACACATCACAGATACTTTCATTCTAAGTAATAGAGCGGCAGAGCACCTTTTTGTCCCTTTTTTTTTCTTTTAGAAATTGGTAAACTGAGAAGACTTGGACTGTAAACTTCTGTTGACGTACATTTAGAGAAAGAGTACCTTTACACTGTGTACATCAGTACTGCCTATTAGAAATATCTTACTAGGTGTCCTGGTTCTGGCCAGGACAGGGACAGGGTTAATTTTGCAGTAGCCAGGAGCAGGCATGGCTAGAACCTGGAGATAATTCTATACTATCTCATGTCATTTTCCATGAATGTGATGGGGGGGTCCCTTCCAGCTCAATAAGCATGGCAGAGGGAGCAGTCAGATAGCACCAATTCCCTCCATTATTGATACTGTAACTGTTACTGTTCATTTTCTTATTTCTTTGCTGTCTGCCAGTAATTTGTTCTTATCTCAACTTATGATCCTTACCCTTTGTGCCTCCCATTCTCCTCTCCAACCTCCCACAGGAGGATGTAGACTGGGGAGTGAGTGAGCAGGTCAGGATTTGGATTGTTTCATGGCGAACACTAAATTGGGTCATTTCATTCCTAAACCATGACAGAAAGCAAATTGCAATATTTCAATATCAAGCTGACAGACATCTTGAATATTGAACCATGGAAACAACATTCCTTGAACTCTGAGATAAAAGGTCTTTAACATGCACACATAAAAAAAAAAAAAATCTCTGTAGACCTTAATCCTACCAGATGACCTGAGCTCTAATATTTATTAAGACAAAAGGAGACTGTCGACAGCTGAAACCTAGAGTTTTGCTGAGTTTATAATGGGAATAAAGTAGTGTGGTATTTTCCTCCTTGGAAGTGCTGTTTTGCCTTTTCTTAATAAGACAATTCATAGTTTTGTAAAGTTTATTCAATGTTGTCTCTTAAGCAAGTTTACTCTGTAGTGTTTGTGTGTTTCCCAGCAGAGCTCATAAGATCAAATTTAATCAGTAGAGCTTTGTATTGGCACCAACTTCTCATTCTGTTTTTGTTTCCCTTCTCCATTTGAAACTGCCTGAGGGCATGTACGGCTCTATTCCCTAAATATATATATACATATATATATATGTATGTTCGGTTTTTTTTTTTCCACTGGGCAACATTAAAGCAATCCATTATTTAAAAGAATTGGTAAACTTTATTCCTAGAAAGGCACTATCTCTAAACCCCACTTGCTCTAGTTAAAAGCCAGGTCTCGTTTTCACAGGTATTGTTTAAGGCAACATCTGGCAATCTACATTCCTTGTCCACTGCTCAGCTGTCTTTTGAAGCCACCATTCCTTCACCAGTACCCCCTCAGTTTCCCTTCTCCAGTACCCCCTTAGCTGCCCCAACACAATATTTGCACAGTCTGGTATAAGAGAAGAAAACACTGAATTCAGGTGACCTTGCAAAATTTCTAGTATTTGGCTGATCATTTTCTCAGCTAAATACACTATTCTGGCATAAATGAGACAAGGAGCAGAAGGAGAGCTACCTAAATTGTACTTGTCACTGACAGGAGTGCCCAGGAATCCTCTCACCACATATAAACTATGCTATCTGAAGCAGGCAAACATGAAAGAACATGCCACTGTGGTAACTACAGTTCTCATTTATGTCGTGAGTTTGAGTACAATGGAAAAAAAGACAAAACACATGAAAATACCCCTGCTTCTGTTTTGAGGCACACAGCAGATCACATCCTTAGCACTTTAAAAAGGCAAAAAAAATGTAGGAGCAATGAAAATAAAATACAGGCTTAAATATTTTTTCGGGTCTACTTTTCTTTGTTCATAAGCACTAATACATTTCACAGCACTCCTGTGAAGAATTGTATTGCTAGAACTAGGTACAGTATTTTAGGCAAAATTTGGGGGGCGGGGTTGGTAAAAGTTCAAATTGCAAAAGACAAACATTCCAAAAGACAAACTGAGAGACATTGAAAAATTAACTCCATTATTTCTTAAAAACCTAGTATTTTTATTTTGGCCTTACTAAGAGTGATAAAAGCAATATTTAAAAAAACTTTCAAATTCTAACTAATTTTTTTTAGTATTTCCTTCAACTTTATAGGGTATATTTAAATCTTAAAAATCTTGAAACATCTAAAGAAGCATTTTAAGATCTTTTTGATCTACATTTTTAACTCTTTAACTTCTTGGAAATATGATCCAATATGATCACAGAATATTCTGAGCTGAACAGGACCCAAAGGATCACCAAGTCCAACTCATATGTGAATGGCCCATAAGGGGATTGAACCCATGACCTGGGTGTTATCAGCACCATGCTCTAACCAAGTGAGCTAGAGTACTAAAGATGCTATTATTATTGCCACATGGATTTTACAAATGAAAAATCAATATTCATGGAGAACAGAGCCAAAATGACTGAAGTGTCCATCAGTATGGTGTAAGCAACTTGAAACAGAGCTTTCTCAAAATAATGGTTCCTTCAATTTCAGTTGCAGATGTGAGCGCTCAGCATTTCTAGGAATCAAGACCTAGAAATCTTAAATTAGTATCAGAAAACGAGGAATATATACTCAATGAAACACAGAAAAATTGTGATTCAAAAATCTTGCCCAAGATCAAATACAAACTTAGAGAAATATAAAATTAGGTGTTCCTTGCCTTGCCTTCCATCTCTCCTCCCCTCCCCTCTCTGAAGTCATCTCTCATACAAATTCTGGTTTATACTGAGAAGCATTAAGAAGTAATGCATATGTCCTTTCAGAGGAAAAATGTTTTAGAGCTGTTACAGGCATACAGGACATGAAGAAAATTAACTGACAACAGAGATGAACTTAGTAGTTTAATTTTGGTAATCCAACCAGTGTCCAGAGAAAAGGAGTAATCAAGAACAATTAAGGCATAAGAAAAGTTTGCATGGAAGTCCTCTGAATATTAAGACATTTAGTCTTGCAGTAAAATGGATGCACTATGTATTTTTTTTCATTATGAAGAATTCCCTATTTGCAGCACATGCCTGGAAAAAGTTCTCTGTCATGTTACAAGATCCAAAGACTCCCAGTCGTTCTGAGTCATGATATTACTCTCTAGATTGGCTGAATTTAATAAAAATGTCAGAGGAATACTCACATTACATGCTATGAGACAGCTAAGAAGAGAGTTGCTTGTCTACCTCACTCTCCTTGAAGCTGCATTTCTACCGGAACTAGTTGTTGAAGCTTGGTGGTGGATGCTGGTGGAATGGTGTTTCTCTAGCCTGCTTCTGGGACCCAAGTAGTTTGTGCGGTCATGTCACATTCAGGCCATATATGAAATTCTGTTCTTAAAACCCTTGTTATGAAAAGGTTCTACTTTACCCAATCTCACATATGTCGTTGCTGCCACTGGCCGCCCGGTAGCCAGGCAGACGACAAGCAATTCGGTGCCTCCAGCCGTGGCAGGACAATGCGAACCCCTAGTCGGCAGTTGGAGCGTTTCCCGAGGCTCTCTAAAGAGCAGGCTGCAGCAAGGTTGCTGTTGAGCAACAAGAAGGACAGCAACGGAGAAGGAGAGACTCCGGTCAGGTGCTAGCAATCTGACTTTATTGCCCAAGACAGCAAGGTAGACTTCACTCAAAAACAGAAGCCCGAGCAGTCCCGAGGGCCCCCCCGTGCGTGTCCTTTTATACAGAACAAGGAGGGGGTGGATCCGAGATAACAAACCAATGGGAGAGTGAAGAGTAATGACAGTTAACAAATCAAGAGAAACTATGGAGGAACTTACAGGAACAAGCCAATCATAAACCAGGAAACAGAGAACTTTCCAGAACACAATGCATAGTAAATAAGAGTCATAAATATGTATGCATCAAAGAACCAATGAAGACCAAGAAACAAGAGAACAATCCAGAAAGAGAGGGGAGGAGACGTTGCAGGGGCGACACCCCGGTGGGGTGGCTTTAGACTTCAGTCTCGCCGTCAGACCTGCCCTCAGGGTCGGAGTCTTGGGCAGGGAAATCCACCCACCGGATGTCACCCAGCCCACCAGTGGGCCGAACCATTGCAACACACATATGTACAATACTCATATTTTCAAGTCATCTAAATCCCCAAGTGTACTTCACAAATTCTCAAAAGACCTCTACCAATTTTTCTGGTAGGCTAATGATTCAAAGGGCATGACAAAATAATGATGTTATGTGTTTACAAAGCCTTGTCTCCATGGGCAGATAGCTTATAATTTTTAGCAGCAGTTCATTGTTCATTCCTATTGAATGTCATGTATACCTAACCAGAAAAAGGAAAAAATGTTGTCCAAAATTTCCCACTGTTCTTTCTGGAAGTAAAGCCCCTTTTCAAAATTACATTCATCATGAACTCCAAGAATGCAAATACTTGCCACCTAGCCAAAATCAACTCAAAAAAACCAGCACATGCAACTAGGGTCACATGTCATTTTTCTCCTGAGGAGTGTGTTGGCAAATTCCTAAAGCTTCTCCTGTTCCTGATCACGTATTTTCTAATCTGCTATTACTGGAATCAGTGAAAATAGTCTAGTCATATGATCCACACAATCAAGCTGAATCACTTTTGGCTGTGGTTAGATTAGGATCAAGTGTTTTTGACAAACAACACCGTTCATTAGGCATGCAAGTTTCTCCCTGAAATCAGTTGGTCCTTAATTTTTAGAGCAATCAAATATATAGAAATTACATTTGTTTGAGCACTAAGCTTTTAGTGCTTTGGCCTTCCTCAACACATTCCCATACAACTGGATTGTGTCCCTATACTCTTCCAGATTATCTGCCTGTCTTGCACTGCCTGTACATTTGCTTCTTGCAGCAGTTCCCTACTTAGCCATGCTGGCTCTTGTCTCTTGTCGTCCTTGCCTGATTCCTTACACCTGGGGATCACAATCTCTTGCACCCTATGGAAAGTGTCCTCAAAGATCTTTTTCACTCTCTTGTCCCTGAGGGCTGTTTCCCAGGGAGTGCTACTGATTAACTCCTTGAAAAGCTGCAAGTGTGCTTTCTTCAAGTTTAGGGTCCAGACTTTACTCTTCTCCTGACCCATATCCCTCAGGACTGTGAACTCCCACAGTTCATGGTCACTGCAGCCCGGGCTGCTTCCAATTTTGACATTCCAGATTGGCTCACTTACATTAGTGAGGGAGAGATTTCATTTCCCATTTTGTCCATAGATATTAGGTACTTTGAAAATCAGTGTAACTTCCTTTCAGCATTGAAAGAAACCTGATGTGAAAAGGGGTGCTTGTGTAGCATAACATACTGGAAAAGACACCTGGTCAACACTATGGCAAGAACAGACAAAATAAGAAAAACCACATAGAGATTGTGTTACTTAGAATTTCTCATAGTCTGACATACCTTGCCTCTTTTTTTCTCTCTTATAGAAGAAAAAGGAATACCTAGCAAATTCTGAATAATTTCAATTAATCTTGGATTAATAAGTAAATTGATTCATTACTATTCCATATATATAATCTGATAATGATGGAATCCACAGCAGGAGAATTGTCTATTCAATAATTTTTCGATTGTTTCTCTTTGGTTTATGTTCTTATGAATAGAAAACAATATCAAAGTTTTGGTAGAAAGCAGTCACTCATATTTTCATTGGAGAAACACCATAGAGACATTACAGACTCAGCATTTAAAAATTCTTCCTGTCCTGCAGGATAAATTCTGTTGCATAATGTTATTTTTCTATAAAATAAATGAAACATTTCCTTCCTTTAGGCATAGTTGAATATTAGCGTGAAAAGTGTAAGCTTACAGAACAAAGTTTTTATTTAACAGAATTCATGTCTTCTTTCAATTACAATAAATTAACATGATACAGAGTTGGAATACATAAAGCTGTATGAACCAGTGGTCTGTGTCATTAAGACAATAAGGATAAAACTATTGCAAGGAAAGAGATCTGCTGTGTGGACTTACAGTTTAGGTATGTGCAAGTGGTTTTGTCTCTGAAGTGCAGTTGGGAAGAGCTGTTATAAGTGTTGAATTAAAATGCTGAAACTAAATGGCATTATTGGTCTGAGCAGGGGGAATTTCAGGACAAATGCACAGGCATTTTTGTATGGCGACAATATGTCAATGAGCTGAAATTTAAGGCTTACTACTCAAAGCATCCACACAGCAAATGCTCTTGAAACAAAAATGATAACCAGGAACTTGAGCACAGGGTAATTACAGTCACCAGTGAAGTAAATCAGCGCAGCACTCAGACCTCAAGACTTAAATCAGCTTTCTTGGGAATGGCCCAAACCTTTTACCCAGAAGACTTGCATATGAAAACAATTTGGGAAGCTGATCCTTGCATTCTCACAGCTGTTACCTAGTAACTAACTGCGTGAGTGCTTCCAGTCCATTTTACAGCAGAGCAGCACAGGCTAGCTTAAATGGCTCTGCCAGACAGCTAGAAAGACCAGGCAAGTCAATGGCATCAGCGTGTTACCAAGGCATTTAGTGGGCACTCAGAAAGGAGCATGTACGCAGAAAATACTGAATTACAGGAAATTCCAGGGAGAAGTATTTGATTCTTAGGAGTAAATATCTATTGGTGGAATCAGTGTTGCCTAGCTCAAGGCAGTGATTAATTACTACTTGGAGCAAGCTGTCACTGTCCATCATCTATGGGGATGTAGGAGCTGTTCACACCTTCTGACCAGTGGTCATCTTCATTAGTAGTAATTGCTTATTTTTGGAGATAAGCTGCCATTGCTGACCAGCTGCTTCATGCTATGGCTACTCCCAAGAATAAGCAATCACCATGGAGCAATATATTATTACTGAAACTGCAAATGCACAGGTATTTACAGGAATTAATTTACCAGATAGCAGTACGTAACTGTGATGAGATAGTACACCCACCACATCCATATTCCTCTCTGAATTTTGTCCTCCAATCCTGTATCCTCCTCCCTACCTTATTCCAGCATCCTCTACCTGTCTTACACATGCTGTCCAGACATACTCCTGCCCATATTTGTGCTGCCATGTCCCTAAGCTGTGCCCAGCATGCAGAGAGGCAAGACCCTAGGAAAGCTGCTGTCAATACCTAGTGCAGGGCGTTCAGCTGGATGGCTGAGGGCCGACAGGCCTCTCTGGGGCCCCGTGCAGGCTACTGTGTTCTGGGGGAGGTGAGAATGCCAAAGACCCTGCATGGGTGCAGAACCCTGACCAGGCCCCAAGTGTCATGGCATACACTGAACAGATGTTGAAACAGCACCCTGGAAAAATGGTGTAGTTACAGCTGCCAAACTTGTGATGGCATTTGCCTAAGCGTCTGGCCACAAGGAGTTCAGAAGCCCAGAGATGTCCACCAGCTTGAGCATGCTTGCCTATGATGGTGCACTTCTTTCTTTTGTTGTACTTCTAGACAATATTTATTATTTGATCCTAACCTTCAATTCATTCACAACCTGAACAGAACCCTTTTTGAATGAGTTCTGTTTTATAATCAAGAAGTCTCCAATATGTAGACCTGATGCTTCTAGGGAATGAACAGAAGAGTAAAAAGTTTGTTCCACAAACTACTAAACAAGTTAGGGTTAGAATAATAATTTACAAAAAATCCTATTAAGAAGTTACTGGTGGGCTCATTACCATTGTTTTCTCAATTTGTTATTGCTGTGTTATCATTCCCAGCAGCCCATACTTTAAAGAAAGGAATAAGTTTTGTCTCTCAAAACCTTAAATATAGTTGCCTTGGTCATGTTGGTGAATTCTGCTATACAGTTCTCACATGTGTCTCAGCTCTTTTGGTAGACCTGAGCACTCCAAAACTGAACAAGAAAATGATCTTTTGACACTGTTGGAACATGGTGAACATCCTTCAGATAGACACAAAGACAAGACTGCAATCAAGGTTGTTTGATGCTTTGCCATTGATTTAACTCTGTGTGGAACAAACGTCTTATCTTCTATTTGTCTGAGAGTTGTCATGAACAATTATTATATTTAACAGGTAATTGCGTAGTGTTACATATACCATGTAACCCTGCTCGTTTGCTACAAGTTGCCCTCTAGCCTCTTGAAGCTTTTTATTTTGGCACTTTCACGCCTCACTTTTTACTCAAGAATTCAAAGGTCTCTACAGGTTCGTTACAGATTTTGTTTCTTTATTGCACATATTTTGAATTAACTTTCTTATTCATTACAGTTCTGGCAATAAAGAATGTTTTGCTGTTACTCTTTTATCTTCCCTTTTTGAACTTTGTTACAATGATTCAAAGGGAGACAGAGTTTAAGGTGATTCTAACAGTGTTTTCTTAACTCAGGAGGTAACAAAACCCATGCTTCTCCGATTTCGCTCCTCTATGTATATAGAATATAACATCTACATAATGGTTGCAAACAGGAACATTAAAAGCAAGTGACCTTATAGTCAAGTATATATTGCTTTCTAAATATTCATACTGAATTAATAAAATAGAAAGCATGGGCCAACTGTGGCTCAAGATGTAGTGAGAAAGAAAATAAATGACTGAACAAAGGTTATGTGTTGCATTTCACACACTCTCTTGGAAACAAGGGAGGGTCAAACACATATCACAGAGGAGGAAGATCACTGACATATTCTAAACTGCTGCAATGGAGAAATGTCAAACATTTTGTTGCTCATTAGTTAATGAAACCCATACTCTTCAGGGTATGAGAGAAAGTGACAACAGATAGCTCACTGCTGAGGCTTGGATCCCAGGCTCTGCTTTGCCACAGACCATTGGAGGTCTTCAGCATCAGCTACCCAAATGCAGCTGCTTGATTTGGACATGAATCTCTTGATGCTGTGTATGAGGCATGAAAGGGAAAAGAGAGTCCCCAGTCTACTCTATTAAAACCATTTTGATTTGTGTAAATTAATGACCACAGAATCAAAACCAGCATGGACAGGAAGAGGCATGGTGGGATGGGATATGACAACAGGGTGATTGAATGTAAAACCTGCTAGTGGACTAATGGCAGAAGAAACAAATGCCTTCTTCTTTCAATCTTTGTTTTGTTAGGCAAATAGAACAGCTCCATTATAAGAAACTGAGAGAAACTTGCTTCAGAAGAAATGTCCTAAAGTACCTATCCAGGATGTGGGGACTGGTACCAGAATTTTTTATGTTTTAGGTAATGCCATTACTAGACATGGTGTGATATGCTTTTGAAGTATTATCCTGCCAAAGTCTATTTTTTATGTTTCAGACAGTTTGGTTAAAAATGCGTAAAAAATGATGAATCTTTTGTCTGATAATTTTTTTCAATTAAAAAAATATTTCATCGCTGAGCAGCTTTATTTGCTATGAACAAATCAGACTAGACAGTGTCACTGCCAATCTCCTCGGTGCTCTGTCTTGTGTTCAAATTATTCTAAAAGGGATATATGCCCTTGTACTCTGTGAAATGTCTGAAATGCATCTAGTATCTCTATCAAAAGAATATGAGTTGTTGGCAGACTATGAATACTTTTTGTTTCGATATGATTTTTAGCCAAATAAAAGAGTCAAAGAATTCCAGCTGGAACTGGACCCTGGGATATTTTTCTATGTGATAATGGTATCAAACCCCTTTACTTTCAAATATCTTTCCAAAAGAAATCATGACTCTTCTAAAATTTTTGATTACCATCCCTTTCATTTTTGCATATGGTCGTCCACTGCTTTCAAAAATTGTTAGCACTGAGTCACTTTGGTTTTTTAAATATGAAAATGTTCAGAAGCCAAGATACCTTGTAGAATGCAAAATTTCATGCTGACGATGAAATTGTTGTTAAAAAAATTAGAGAGGAGAAAATGCATTGCTGTGATTTTGTATAGTTAAAGTAGAAATTTCTGATCATTAAATCCCATTTTCATAACTTTTGCAATAATGTGTAGCAGTACAGATATACTTGTATTGTTTCAGTTGCTTATATTGTGAGAGCTTGTCCACTTCTCTCTATACTCATTGAAAATTCATACAAATCAGCTTATACTAAAGCCTGATGGCACTGTTTTAACCAAATATAGAGACACTGAAAATTATTCAAATACACAGATTTTGGGGGAAGATGGACTCTTTGAGTGAAAAGAATTCCAGTTGCAAAAAACCAGTAACCTTGATTAATAAGATTCTTAAATGAAATATTAATTTTTTTAAAGTTACTTCTTTATGAATCAGTGTCTTCAAACAACCTTCTTTGAAATTAATTTTGTAGTGTTTTTAAGTTTTTAAGGTTTCTGTACTTAAGAATTCACAAAGATTAAAGAAGAGTGGGTTTGTACTGTTTCTCATAAAACTTGCAGAGGACAATCCTGTTCTCATTAGAGACAAGGGGGAAATAGTGATCTTTGAAGATGCATCTGTTATTTTGCCTTTCCCTTTTCCTTTCCTTCTCCCATTTTCATTCCCATTTCCCCTTTCTCTTTCTTCCTGCTTTCTCTTCCACTTTCTCTTGTCCCCCTTCCTCCTTTTCCCTCTCCCCTTTCCTTTTAACTCTACTTTTATGCCTTTCCTCTAGCCTTTTTTCCTCCTCCCCTTCTTCCTGCCTCAAGCTCTGGAGAAGTTTTGACAAAGTCTGGACATCACAGTGATCATCTAAGCAGAACTTAAAACATTTGCTAATCCATTTATCCCTCATATTTGGAAGGTCTTTGAATTCAATCCAAAACTGTACATGGACAATCCCATATGACATTACAGACACTTTGACTTGGCAGTGGCTCGAGGTGTGCATTCCTCCTATAGGACGTGGCCAGTTCTTTTCCAGCAGTTACTGTGCAGCATACATGCAGCTCCCAACCTTTTAGTGAGTGAGTGATTTCTGAATGTCTGTTTGCTGTGTGATCTGAACAAGCAGAACTGAAACTATGGGGTGCTTGCATGCTGTTTAATATGTGCATTAGTGCCATTGGGTATATCCCTAATGTAAATGTATTTTTCTCTTCCCTGGCCGAGTGATGTAGTTTTTAATAATAATAAATAGCAAATAGCAGACCCTGTGCACATGTGAATGGATGAATAGCTACAAGCAGCTGCCATTCTCCAAATATCTGTGAGAATAAAGCATTCATTCACCTAGCAAGCAACGATAATAATGATCTTTTAATGCTCTAGAGTTCAACCTGAGAAGGCAAAGTGAATTCACATAGTGAGTAAAACAGGTCCATGGAGACCATCTTGTCAGTCTTGTCAAATACCAAGTTGATGCTTGTTCAGCTGCCTGTAAGAGATTTTTCTGCTCATCACAGTCAAGGCTAATAGAAAAAAAGTAACTTGAACAGTTTCTGCAGTATCCTTCTGACCCCTGTACTGAAATCATAAAGAGTCACATTGTCTGCTGGACAGATTTCCTGCATGAAGAGATTTTTCCAGAAATTATTTTTTCATGATACCTGTGTGGGGCGAAGTGGTATAAAGAGACTGTGGGGGTGGAATTTTTATCTTTTAACTTACTAATTTTGCAAAGTGCCTTCATATTGCCGCAGCTTGAAGATATCCTTAAGCAGTAGTAATTTGTAGGCTCTTATCCTTATTTTAGATGAATCTCCTTTCACAACTATTCACGTAATTCTGCTTAGAGTAATGAATTAAAAAGGAAGTATTAGCAATTAAAATCATGTGCACCATCAGGTTTCTAGTAAAGCAACTAGGAGAAGTAAATTAGACAACCTCTGCCTTAATTTGATAATAGGTACATGAGGCATGGGGGGTTTTTTCTGCCTAAAATTCAAAATCAGAATGATAAAAAGAAGAAGAACAGACATTACGTAATGTTTTTTAAAAGTCATAAATAAGAGTGATTTTTCTTATTAAGTCTAATGATGTTGTAACTCCTGTATTGAGATTTTCAAAAGAGCACATTATTGAATATGTTTGGAAACATGATAACTTACCTCAATGCATAAATGCATAAAAGCTGGCAAGAAGGTCCTTGTTTTCCCAGCTCCCTGAGAATCCCAGTCATTAGGCTACCTCCACTGATTTCAAATGACTATAGCTAGCAAGTATTGGCAATTCTAAATTAATTTTTCTTACATTCCCTGCTCTCTGATTTTGCAGCCTCCCTTTGGCAACAACTGGAGATGCATGACGTTTGGTCTCCCAAGCCACATCTCCTTCAAGCTGTGAGTCTCATCACCCTTATTCCTCTCAAACTCTGAGACTGAATTACCTTCTCAGCACTGGATAGGACAGAGCCAGACCCTCCAAATGACTCCCTGATCCATCAGTTTTATTGTCACATCTGCTTCTCTGTATGTCCCTTCACTCTTTCCTTCACAGTTTCCCAGCTACCAAGTTGAAAGGCAATATTTCCTGTTCCTCTCTCTCAGCTCAGCTCCAATTGCAGGGCCAATTACCTCTGCACAATTGTTATTTCAGCTTTCCACCAGTTACCCGGTCCAGCAATTTCTTGAGCCACATTAGTGATTCCTTTCTAGTTCAGACTGCACTCCATATATTGTGTTTTCTCACACTGAACTCAGTTGTTCTGTATAAGTCTGAGGTGCTCAAAAATAGCAAGTGCCTAAGCAGTTTTACCCTGCTCTGTGTGACGACCCCAAGCACACTCTTGCACTAACAAGAAACCGTATCAGACCAATTAGTAAGTCTGATTTCGAATGCTGTCTACAGATTACTTAAAGACTGATGCAATAAACACCAGTCTCTTCAGGGAGATGAAGCCCTGCATATTGAAATAACAATACATCTGTGTTGTTTCAGAGCTGGAAGTGTGTGTCTTTCCAAAAAACTGGACAAAGACCCAACATGAAAATATACTAGTAGAATTTCTACTGGGAAAAGATATGGTTAAGACAACTCCACTGAACCTTGCTCTCCTCTCTGCCAAAGCAATTTTTTCTCTTACTCTTTAGCCAAATTTTCACAGCATGCTGAGCCCCATCTTTGTAGGACCCTTCTCTGTGGGATGCTTGTCAGTGGATTTTTCTAACACTTAACACCCTATTAAATACAGACCATTAGCTCTTCCTTCCATGTACACCTACCTGCCTTCTGTTATTTGAGTATTGGTTAAAAAAAGACTGGTGTGACAGGTGGGTAAAAATCCGTCCCTCTGCTCTGAACTTTCCTGGATTGAGCTTTGTGGGGACTATATGATTCTACTTTCCCATTTTACATAGCTACCAAAGACTCTAAAATTTCATGGTTTCTCTTACAGAAAATCTTCTTCAGGCAACATGAAAAAAGGCTGTCTCCTTCAGCAAATAGATGAGAATACACTTCCTGAAGAATAACTGAAATCAGAGGGTAGCCACTCCACTCAAGGTAGCTGCAAACCCCTCACAGTACACACCCCTTCCTTGCTCAGTAATTGCCATTTTTTATTCTGTTCTCAAATAGCCTTTGAAATTGAACTGAAACTTGTGTATTAGAAGAATACTAATACTATCAGTTGCTGTACAAATACCATATGATGCAATATACATTATATGTTATATACATTTTTAAACCTTTCAATTTGTTTTCTTCCAAGTTTCTTGACACCATGATATGCTAGTAAATAAGTTTAAAACGTTTAACTTCAGAAAAATATTCCTCTCTGAAATCTCTTTTAGGAAAAAGCTCCAGTGACACAACAGAACAGCTTTACATATAGAAAGAGAGGTCTGACCCTTACAAAAAATGACTCAGAAGAGAGCAGAACAGAACTTTAGGAAATTAAAGAATTCTTAAAAGTAGGAATTTTAAGAAATTTCCACATCTATATATTGCATTGTAACACTGACTGTGCCATTGGATGCAATGAATTATTTGAACCTAATATTTATATCAAAAATAGAGATTGTAAAATGGAATTTGACTGACTTCACTTGCAAGAAACTCTATGCCATAAATCTGTCCTTTCTCTAATCAAAATATCACCTGAATGAAGTCATCATGTTTGGCCTGATTGCATTTTTTCTCCATATATGTGCAGCTGCATTTGCCTCTCCATAAATGTCATTTGATTATGAGAAAATAAACAGGGAAGGACTCACAGGGAGTCGGTACAGGGCCTGCTTGTTTACCTGCCGCAGCTTTCCGGGCTGAAGAACAAATGTCATGCAAATGGTGCACCAGCAATGAGCTGCCAATCATCCCGCCTTGGCATTCATGGTGATTTGCTAAATCATTTAAAGAGACATGCTTTACTAAATGAAAAAATATCAGCGGCAAGGGCCTGTGTTTAAACATGGGGCTGAGTTATTATCCCAGTAGGCTGGAATGAAATGAAGACATCTTCCAATTAAAGCTTGCAGATGAACCCAGACAAACCCCCCTTTTTTCATAAAGACAGGCAGATTATGATTGGGAGAGAACAGCGACAGAGGCTTTCATTACAAGCTGATTATGGTGATATAATTCCCAGTGCTGTGCGTCTGCAGGCCCAACTTCACATTTGAAGGTTTTTAATATAATTTCCTTAGGGTGAAATGCTGAAGATTTATTAAACTTTATGAAGGGCTTACAGATCCAATTTAAGAGGACATATCATAGGGCAAAACTGACAGACGATAAAATACATTCCAAGAATAAAGAAAAGAAAGAAAAGAAAGAAAAGGAAAAAGGAAAACAGGGATGAAGAAAGGAAAGAAGGAATGAGGAAGGAGGAGGGGAAGAATGAAAGCAGGAGAAAAGGAAGAGAGAGAAAGACAGAGAGACAGAGAAAGAGGTGATTTTAAGTTTGGAAACTATCTAAAAAGAAGTATTTGTTTATTTGAACTACTCCTTTTATAAGCAACAGCTGTAATTTCCTAAGGTTTGTCAGAATTCAATTAATCTCAGGTTTGTTTCATGCTTAATAAAATCTAAGTGTTCAGATATTGAATGCTTGGATAACTGAAAAATTTATTGGCTACAGCAAAAATGGATTAAAAAAATAGTTGAGTGAGAACACTGATTTTTTTTTCTTCCCAGGTAAAGACTAGCTGAATTTCTGAATTTATATGCTCCTTGTCACTCCTTCTCATTCAGGGATCACTCTGATTTTATGCAGATGCATTTCCAATTACCCGTACAGTCATTTGGGTGAAAGCAAGAAAAAGTGGGTAAGTGTAAGTTAATATACAATAGTAACTGTCAACTTCTAAACAATTCTGAAAAGACTTAACTGCACACATGTACGTTTACACACAAGCATGCCCGTGCATATCCCAGTTGGCAGGGACACTTTTTCCTTTAATGCATGTGAAGCTGAATTCTTTGATGTATGAAAGAGTATCAGATTTTGGTTATAATGTATATTCAAGAAACTATGAAAACAAGTCAGCTCATTGGATTGTTAGAAAATGAGAAGCAAAGCACATAGCAGCAAATTGCAATGCCCTTTTAATTTTTTTTCTATATCAGTGCCTGGTTATTTGTTTATCCTCCAAAAAAAAAAAAAGGAAGAGGGAAGTAAAACAATACAAATAGAATGATGAATGTCAGCAGCCCTTCACTCTGGAAAAATGAAAAACAACTAAGTCTATCTGTCAAGCAAAACACTGAGTTAGGAAGAAAAAGTGCGACTTTGGGAGTTTCAGTCAGTTTTTACATCTTCCAAAGAAGATGTAAAATTCACAAAAGAGAGCGACTCTGACCACATCTCCAACTGAACTAAAGGTAGAGGAAGCAGTCAGTTCTTTGTATCATTTCCTTTGCTATTTCATCTGCAGAAAGTAAAATTTGCCAGCACAAAAATAAAGTGTTCTGGGTTTAACCTCTTCTTCTTAGTCACACATCATGTAATCATTTGCTGTGATGAACAAGGATTGAATCCTAGATGCGGATATAATACTTATGTATGTGTTACACACATATATATATATGTATGTGTATATATATGTATGTGTATATATATATATACACCTTTGATTAGGCAGCTAAACTGTACTTCCAACATCTAAAGGAGATACAAAATTCACAGAAAATAGCCAGTGTCCTGAATAATCAGGATGTACAGATGAAATCTTCTATGGTGCTGAATTTTGTTGCCTTAATCTGAAATGCGGTCATAAGATCATTGTCTAAACTTCGCCACCAAGCCCACTTTTATTTGATCTAAGTCAATATCTGATATCAGCTTTCCAGGGATAATCAAGAAATATGCTAATATTAGTTCTAATGTAGTAAGCGTATTTCACTTTTCCTTCAAAATAAAAACTGTCTTCTAAAAGATTACTATAAAAAACTGTAAATGTTAATAAACAGAGACATACTAATGTAAAGATATTCATTTAAGCTCTTGGTTTGACTCTTTCTCCTGGAAAGGCCACAGGAAGAATATCAGACTCTGTCACTCAGCTTGCTTCTGGCATCACCCCAAGATGTGTTTTGATTGATTGCACTTTAAGAGACGTACGTATAGCTTATTCTCATTTAAAATTGTGTTCTCAAAAGATATTTACGTTTCTGTACACAGGAAAGGAAAGGTACAGTCTAGCTTCTTGACTTGAGGAAGACACAGTGTACCCACCAGCTAGACTCGGTTTTGTTTTATAAACATAGAATTAGAGAATTGTTTAGGTTGGAAAAGACCCAGACCTTTAGAAGACCAGACCTCTGCTACTCTGCTCTTGAGCAACACACAGAAAAATGGGCAAGGCTTGGTGAGCACAATCAAAGGATACAACAGCAACTGTAAGAAAAATGTAGTAGACCCTCAGACAGTATGTTACTAGCTTAAGTTTGTCTTTCATAAAGAAATAATAAAAAAAATGACACACCTACTGCTGCACAAGAAGTTATAAATACTATTAGGGTTGCATGCAGCTGTGCTTCAATACTGTGCAACTGAGAAAATAAAATGGAACTAAATTTATGAGCTTTTTTGAGATCAATAAGCAAAGATTGATAAAAGTACTAGAAATAAGGAAAGGTGTTTCTATGGGGACAACTTTTAACAAAAAATTATCTCTGAGGGATATGACATATTTGTTTATTTTTGGTTACCATACTGTACACCTCCATGCTTGAATAAATATGAACAGTGTAAGGCAGCACTTCACATCCCTGATTAACATGTTGTGCTGACAACTCTACAAGGATCCTAACACTGAACTTGTCTGGGGTCAGATAAGATTAACCCTGGACCACACCACCTACAGACAATTCACAAGCAATTTTATTTAGTGGCAATCCATGCTCTTAGCAAAGCAGTATGTGCATATTGCTGGGTTATCTATTACATCACTTTAATATCTGTGTATTACTTAACCCACTGATCAGTTTGAATTATGTACCCTGTGCCACAGGCATCACACCTTAGACCTGCTGGCTTAAGTAGTGGATATTTACTGGTTTTGTTCTTTAGATTCACTGTTGAGTGCAGGCCACATCCTGTGACATTTCTTTGACTTTCTCATTGAAGAAGGAGAGGAAGAGTTTGGATTATTCCAGTTCTGTACATTCAGTCTTCCTTTGCCTCTGAGCCCGAGCTGAAGGGGAAGGTAGGCTTATTGGTTTGTTGGTTTTCTTCTTTCCAAATAAGAGCTCTAATTAGTTTTGGTGTCCACTAAAACACAATCTAAACCTGTGCTACAAACCAAAATCCTGTGCAAGACTTAGCTAATAAATAGTTTCTTGATTTCAAAACAAAATCATTCCTTTCATCATTTAGTTACATAAAATTTTAGGAAGTCAAGCTTCTGGTGATCAAAAAGACATCATCATATTCTGAGCACTCTTTTTGCCAGGCTGCAAGCGGAAGTATACTGAAAAAACAGAATTCAGTCATCAAAAGTCAAGCAAAAAAAAAAAAAATCCAGTCTTGCTCTAACCCCAGGTATTTGAGTCATGTCAGTCATATGCACAGCTAAAATCAGTGCCTGCCTATACTCTCTCAGTCTTCCATCAGACACTTTATGAACGTTGTCCTACCTACTAAGAGGAGTACATTAGTTGCGTCTCTTCATACATGGTCGTTTCACACCTACACAAATAGAGAAAGATGGCTTCAAAAAAGTAACCTCTCTCTTTGTATTTCTCCTTTACTTCAGCTACATTTACATTAGACTTCCCACTGTCATGCTTATAAACATTCACCTTAGTTTGCAAGGTGACAAGCTAAACAGGACTTTAATTTTTAAACAGCTTTTCTTAATTCACTTGGTTTTGATTTTGTGAGCTTGCAGTGATATTAAAACACATAGGTTATCCTAAGATTTGTAAGTATGCAATAGAAGGATTAAACAGGATTGATTTCTGAAGGATGTGAATACATGAAGTTAAAGTTTGCTGTTCACCAAAGATTCAGGCTCTGGCGAATGATCATGATTATAATCTTGCTACAGTTCATCTACAAGGCATGTCAAGATAAAGAACAAATCAAAGACTACACCTGTAATCCTTCAGGATTTTGCCACCAAACTGACTACTTATTCTTTAATAGGATTTTTCCCACTTTTAGATCTGACATATTATTGGCCTGCAGAACTCATTCACTTGTTAACACTTGCAAAGTGCTGAATCACTAATAATTAAAATTGTTAATTTTTATAAATCCAATGAGATTAAGTAGACACTTCAGGATATTTCTAAAAATGTTTCAGAGGTCATATGATGAGAGTAATGTTTGCATGGACATGTGGTAAGAAAAAAAAGAAGATTCTTCAGGTTTCTCCGAATAAACAGATCACTACCTGAGGTCAGGTGAAATAGATATATCACTCAATTGAGAGATGTGTCATTCAAGTGAAAAAATTGCATATTTTGAGCCCTGTGTTTTTTATGGATTCCCCAGGTAACTCCAGACTGGATTATGGTTAGAGATTTATGCTAGAAAAGAATGAATTATCTGTTAAAAAGTCCTTCTGGCAAAGCAGCTGTTGAAGAATTCTCCTTTCTGATGAAACTATGAAACTGACTCCTAGACCCCATAGCAGGGACATACACTAAATGCTATAGGATGGTTGCATAAAATGCATAACAGTAATTGCTATGTATCCAAGAATGACTGTTAAAAAGTACTTTGAAGTAATTTTCTTGTAGCATTAAGAAGATGGCAGCAGAGAGGCTGAAATCACAAAAACTATTCTCAAGGTTTTTCTCAAGCTCTGTGAAGTACAGCAACCAAGTTGTATTTCCTCTAATCTTCGGAAAAGTTAGGAAATATAAACCTTAATAGTCTGACATTTAGCACAAAAAATATATACGATGTGCTTTTATAAGTACTGTCTGCTCCCAAAGTCATGAATTTAAAAGCTGTAATACTAAATTCAGTCCATGAATAGCTATGGTTTAAGACTAAGCCCAGGATATGATGATTCTGAGTCATCTGTAAGACTAAATTATTAAGGACTTGCTTTGTGCTCTGGGCAAAGATATAAGAACTGAATAAAACATTTGTGCTTCCACACTAAAAAGAATTGCAAGGCTCATGTTCTGGAGAAAGGTCTATTTGCCAGTTGAAAAACAGGAAGAAAGAGAAGTGTGGGTGACAGCAATAAATAAGACTGAGGACTTGTTTAATAATTCTACAGGTGAGTGAGAGGTTATTTTTCTGCCAAATCTTGCTATCAGAAAGTATTTCTCCTGCAGGGATTATGTTCACAACACATAAGCCCAGAATAAATCCCATCGCATAAGAAGGACCATTACAGGAGGTTGTACAGGACAGTGCCGCCAGATAGTGCCTGATCCCTTTAATCTTAATATTGGTGGCCATCTTCAGCAGGTTGCAGACTCTTATGTAATCCACGATTTTTTTTCCAGATTTTGTGTGTTCTGTGGGGGTTTTTCTTGACCTATCAATATGAAGACAACTGAACAGCAGTAAACAAGTGCTTTGGTGTCAAAAGGGTGCAAGCACATGTAAGCGTTTTAAGGAACAAAATTCTCAGTGGTAGCCTGTAGTGGTAGTGTAGTGTAGTGTCATGCTAAACCATGACATAGTCATACCCTGAATGAACTGAAAAGAATCCCTGCCATGTTATTAAAGACAAATGTATTAGGGGAGGAATTGGTTGTCAGAAATGGAACCCAAACTGATTTTTATTTTTGCTCCCATCCGATTCCTCTCTTCAAACATACTGTGAAAACCTGAGAATATACATCCTTAAGCACGTTATGTGCAAATACACAATGAGTCTGTAGCACACTTCAGTCTGTTTCATTTCTGTATGCCATTCCTTAATACAAAAAGAAATACTGCACTGATGATTTCGAGAATTTACCACTTTTGAAATCTCTTTTTATCATGATCTCAGGAACAAACATAACATGACATAATTAATTACTTTATATTGCAGGAAATTGGTAGTAAGCACAGATTTATGCCTGAGATATACTTTTGATAGGTAAACTGTGTAGAATCTGAACCCAACGGAACATGGAATATATGTTTAACACATGAAGAAAAAGACCTTAATCCCATTCAAATGGTTGTGATTTTCACCAGTGACTTGTGAATTATACAGGTAGAAAGTTGAAATTGTCCCATGTCTGGTCTGAAAGAAAACTCAATGAGCAGTTCAGCCTTCATAAGAGCCACGCTGTAGGAAAACATTACCTGGTCAGCCAAAAACCAAAGAAATCTAGCAGAAGGAGGGGAGGAAACAGTTTAGCGAATCATTGAACAATCCATGGAAGTTCATGGAGATTACAGAGAGGTTTGCCACTTCTATCTCCAAATATCGTCAAGAGAGGTACAGCCTATTGACATGAGGAAATTATGAATCTATGGAAATGGGTTGATCTTTGGAGTTTTTGAATGCCTGGGGGAAGAGCAGGAAAAATGCAATCAGAATCTCTGTAAAAGCTTTCACATCTCTAAGATTGAAAGGACCACATACCAAAACCACAACGTCCTACCTTGTATCTCCACTGGCTTAACAAATCCATAAATGGTCCAAGAGTCTTGGAAGAGCTTTGGAAGTATTCTTAATTTCATTAAAGTTTTTCTGCTACTCCCACCATAGCTATGACCACTAAATGTGCATATGAGAGATCCACTGAGAAATGTGAAAAACTGCAACACAAAAAATTGAGTGATCAGAAAAATAAAAATTAAAAAAACTATTTAAAGTCTTTCTTGTATGTTTTTCCCTTATTTTTTCCCCCCTAAAAGCATTTGTCTGTAGGCAGGTGCCAGCTGTTTCAATACAAGCAGGTTTTGCCACTGAAAACAAAAAAAAATATGGCTTCTCAAAAATCAAGACCTGTTTATTAATTTTTCTCATAGGAAAATGTTCTAATGCCTCCATGGAAGAATACTGATAGGAGAGCAGAAAAGTGAAATTTCACCCATAGCTGATCTTCTCTTAAATCTCCACACAAGGGGCAAGAACAGCGAGGGACAGCCATCACAAGTGGGCCTGTTTCTCTAACTACATACCACCAGTCTTTCTACCCTAAACTAAATCAACTCACACACCAGAGTTTAATCCAGTCAAGTAGCTCACCTCATAATAAATTTAGTGATTAGCTGGTGGATTAGATTCATGTATAGAATTGTATGAAAAGCTTCTGCTAAAATCCAGGTAAAATATGTCCATAGCTTTTTCTCTGAGAAGCCTTTCAGATACTTACTCAAACATTTCTTTCAGATATGTTAAGCATGACCGCATTGTGTGAGCTCAAGCTGATTTATGTTTAATTAAGTCAAACATCTCATATAGGGCCTTCTGTGTTGCCTTCCTCATTCCTTTTTCTCTCTCCTTTTTTTTGATGACTTACATAAAAGTTACTTAAGGTTTCAAAGAATTAAAACAGAGCAAAATAACAAAAAATATCTCAGGAAAGGGTGACATATTATGACTCAGAAAGATCACAGCTCATCAACTTCAGCAAATGTTACCACATTTATTCTTTGGTATTGTGCATGTATTATCAATCCTTTCTAATCACACACCCCATTGAAAGGTGAATTTACAGTACTGTCTGCACAGGTGGAATGAAACACATAGCTAAATGTTCTTCCTGGGCCCTCAACGGGATTAAATTAATGCAGATGTTACAGAGAGTCACAGCAGCTGAAAAATTTGGCCTCTGCTTTACTCATTGATAAAGATATTGAAATGAAACTATGAGATACATGAGGTGGCTGTACATTTAAAGTTTGGTTCTAGTTTGTATAGTTGACAGCCTTAGCTTCTTTGTTGCAAAGAAAAGCAACAAGTCATATTTAATCTTTAAAACTTTCAAATCTTCAACCTTTTGTTTTTTTCCCTGTGTATTGTTTCTTTGAAATGTACACAGAGAAATTTGGAAGGTGAGCAGGGATAGTCTCCAAATCTAATGACAAACTTTAACAGCTTGTGGTTGTTTTGCAGAGATCCTGCCTCTGAGTCTACTGTCACATATCCATGCATTACTCATAGCTATGGCAAGATTCAGATCTATTTTACTAGCCAGATGCTGTTTTTCTCTCTCATGCACCCATAGTTCATTGAATGAACAAGTAGAGAAAGGTTTGGCCCTAATTCTTACCTTTCTTTAGGATATAAAAAATGAAATCATTTTAACATCTGTAAAACTGCTTGATTCATATCCATCACTCAGTATGACCTAGTTTATAACTGCAATCACTCATTGTTAGGAGACTATGCCATTTACAACCCTTTCCAATTTCTTCTGCCATCACATCTTGTTCCCTTTTCTGAACAAGTTATCTCTGCCTAACTAACTCCTTTACTATATTCAATTTCAGGCAATAATTATTATTCCCTTATGCTAGTTCTATTGTTCTGGAAATATTCCAGTTTTAGTAATTGCATTCTGTTGACATAAAATCCCTTCTGCAGCTTCAGTTGGATACCATATTCTCCTTTACTTCCTGTCCTAAAGTGCCATGTCTTGTTGCTGTGCAGTTCTAAACAGCTGCTCTGTTCTGCTCCACTGCTTTCTGCATTTAAGCGATTTGTGCAGTCACACGTTCATGTGCACGTACACAGACACACTGATTTGGAAAAGGAAATCAAGAACACTTTAGCTGCAATTGCAATGCAGGTTGCTGTATAAATAGATGATTGTAGTTACTTGACATTTCCCTGTTTCTGTCCCTATGAAACTTTACCTAACATATTTCAAATATTTTCCTGAATTCTTTGAATAAGTTATCCTAGAAACAGTTATTTTCTTTTCCATTATTCTCAAATCCAAATATAGATACCTTAGCTTTTCCCTTTACCTGATATCCCTTATACAGTTTTTAAACTCTCTCGCTTTTTCACTTAATATGTCTTCTTTTTCACTCAGTAAGGTAATTTTTGAATTAATTCCTGGGTAGGTTTTGTTTAGTTTGGGTTTTTTTCTGATCAATTCCCTTACCATATTGTGCCTTTTGAAGTTCCTCTCTGCTGATGTCATCACACAGATCTCTCTGTATGTCTTTTACTACTTTCACAGAACTCTATACTACTGGTTTAGAGTGACTTACCTTGCTTCAGTGTTGCTTGCTTTTTCCTATCAACCCTGACACAAAAATAATTTCTCTCTGGGCAGAACTTAACACAGTCTCATACATTTCAGGGTGATATCTAACTTACTGGACTCCAAGAGCCTTCCAACACATGCTGATTTTTTGCAATTTTACATTCAGGTTGTAGATTTAGTTTTGCTTCACTGCTAGTTTGCATTTTTAGTTTATATCGGACTTTGGGTTTTCCTATAATTAAAACAGAAAAGTAAGAAGTGTTCTCATAATTTGATGTTCACACACCCTCCTCCATCTGATGTGGTCTGAATATCCACCTTCCTCAGCCATTCCAGAGAAACATGAATTGGAATATTTACATCAGTGGAATATATAGAACAACTATTTTCTATAGTACCTGTGTTTTACATTAACCCTTATGTCACTAGATTCCGCCAGATGTCTTTCAGTATTGAGGTCATGAAGTGAAACAGCCCAAGTTTTTTGTAATCTTCATGTGATTCTTGTAAAACCTGATTACTTGGAGTTATGATCACTGATGGTTATACTGAAGTAAGAAAGAGAGGTTTAGGGAATTAGTGGATATTTTTGGAACATCTCACTGTAAATTTTAATCTGTTATCTTCTAATGTTTAAATTTGAGACTAAAATTTCAAATGAGAGAAAAAAGAAGCAAGTAAGAAGAAAGGTAAAAGTACAAGTCATCAGTCTATCTGAGAAGAATTTTTGTATTTTAGAAAAGACCCAGTTAATGAATAACGTGCAATCAGATCCTTGTTTTGCCTGCTGTAATAAATATTTATATTTCTACATAGTTCACATGAATAATTTCCAGTTTGTTAAGTGATTCAAGGGAACACTCTAAAATGACTAATTCTTAGTTGTGATATTTCTGGTTGTTTAAAGATTATAATATTTTTTGTACTGCCTCAATAGAGTAAACAGTAAAACAGTGAACAACAAATAATTAGCATTTTCATTCATGCACGCATATTTTCTCATTCTGATGATTAACAGTCATTCCCAAAACATTTGCTTAACGCATCTGCCTAATTTGAAGGAGATGCTTTAAGTTTTCTATTTTCTTTTTAGATTAGATGTATGTGTTTAGTCAGTACGATAGCAGGTACAGAAATTCACAGGGCAGCACATAGCAAAAGGAAAACGTCCTGAGCCAATAAATATCAAGCAATTTTAAACTGAATGTAGACAATTAGAAAAACATTGTAAAAGTGTCAACAAACTTTTTGGCTGCATTGAGAAAGGGGTAAAGAAAAAAAAAGGCAAAATATTATGATATGATTATACTAGGTGATAAGACAGTGTTCTGTCTGGTTTCCTTTCTTCCAACAGGAAGTAGCAGAAAGAGGGAAAATGCAGAGAAGTGCAACAAATTTGACTAGAGCAAAAAGAACAATTTTAATAGGTAGTCTAATGGACTATAGCATTGGGACTGTGTTCAAGCCCTCAAATGGCTGCCTTTTAGAGATAATGTCTGCCTTTCCTACATAAAAGTGCGTAAGCTGATAGTAGACTAGGTGTGGGCTACTGCATTCGTTATCAAACAAAATTATTGGGTTCCATACTCAGCAGCTCTTCTGTTTTTCCACAGTGAACAAGTTAGGAACTGATTGCTCTTTTAATGACAAGGGTGCTCTTTATTTGGCATGAAGGAAGGGGCGTTTATTTGGATCATTTCTTAAGTGAACTCACCCATATGTAACACCAGGTGCAGACATCAGGCTAACCTTCCATCACAGTCTGGAAATTAAATTTTGGACCTAACTTCTACTGTACCATTATAATTCCAACCTGGCACTCTGCTATGGAGGGATTTCTGATCATGTCAATTTTTGCCATGTAACACTAGTATTTTGATGGACCAGGAAAAAGCCCACTAGGAGTTAGACCGCAGTGACTTGTCAAAGATATCTACCAACTTTTTTTGTCAGGCTTTTCACTTCTAATAAACAGAGTGGCATGGTGATATTATCGCACTGCACATATCCCCAGTTGCAGCATCGATCCAGTTAGGGTTCTGCACTTAGCTAATGTATGTACAGCTATGTATTTTTTGTTAATTACTTTCCTTCAGAGATATCCAATTTTCAAAATGCACTTTTAGCTCATTAGAGATCCAATCAGCATTCAAATCAAGTACTGAGTCAGCAGATTTTTAGGTAACTGCAATAATTATTTTAATCTTTCAGAAACAAGAAGCTACTCACAGTTTGGAGAGGGGGTGATAGTGTTATTGTATATCAAGGGAACAGTGCTCTGTTTCAAATATTGTTTAGCAATGCAGATGAGACTGTAAAATGATACATTTTCAGCAGGCTATAGTTATGGATGCAGAACAATGCTAGACAAAATGTTAATTATTTTTGCCTCAAAAAAGAAGTTGAAAAAAGGGATTTTTTTTTAGCCTCAAGATAAAAAGCAGTCATAGTTTCATATTCAACTGATGACAGTAGAATTTCTTCTTCCATACACCACTTCTTATGCAAAAAACTGACATTAAAAAACCAAGAGATAATTATTGTAATGAAAAATGAAACTTGGGAAAGTTTGGATAAAAAACAAATGCAGTATATTCTTGCATTTTTAAGGGGTTTTCTTCTGCGGACACAAATGTAGGCACACATATGCTATGCAACCTCAATAGACACTAATAGAACTTTGAGTTTTGGAAGGGTAGTGTATGGAAGCTTCTATCCTAATACATAGACTCAACCCACCGTTTATTTTTGAAACAAAGCACACACCAAAAAAAAAAGGTATAGTGTTTTCTCTGACTCTGCTTTCAATGACACTCATACCTCAAATGTTTTCAGAAGTACTGCAAAATTACAAAGACCGAGGTTTGCCTACTGTTAATAAGGTGCTCAATGAGAATTCATTCAGTTGAAAAGCAATATCATTGAATAAAACCATATTTAAAAGAAATAGTCCTAAAACCCCCTTCTACCCATTTCCATTTGATTATACATCAGTGATATAATATCATCTTCCTAGTTGGCTGTCATTCTATTCCCTTTTTTTGACAAAAAAATAATAGTTTTTTGTGCTTCTTTTTTCATCTTCCTTTAGTTTTTACTGCTGCCAATGATCCTTTTTCTTTGGAGGGGGAGAAAGATGCCAGTTATAGATCATCCTATTCTAGAATGAGAGGTGAAGGACATAGAGAACCTTTGCATAGTAGACATCTTCTCCTGACCCTTACTACTTCTTTGAAGAACAGCAGGAACAAAGCTGGTGACCTGTCATCTTCTGCCAACAAAAGGAAACCAGCAGCAAATGGTCTTCCATCCTGACTGTGACCTTGAAAACCAGAAGAACTTAAAAAAAAAAAAAAAAAAAAAAAAAAAAAAAAAAAAAAAAAAAAAAAAGATGTGCTGGTCTTTCAGCAAAGGTGTTACAGCTGGACAGGACAGAGCTTTGCATTTTGTGAGATGGTTGACCTTACCACAGTTCAGAGACATAAGAAAATAATACAGATGTAGCAGCCTTTCTATGCTAGAACTTAAATGCAATTCCTGGTCTAACCAGTAAAAGTAATTCAAACATCCTGTCTCTTATTTTTGAGGAAATGAAGGTTAGTTTTCATAGCTATACACAGGGTTCTTTGATACAAGGAGCTAACAAATTATGTATTCAAATCATTATTTGGTTCTGCTGTAGCAGGCTCTACATAGAACGGTTTGGGTTAGAAGGGACCTTTAAAGGTAATCTGGTTCAAATCCCCTTGTGAACAGCAGGGACATCTTCAACTAGGTCAAGTTTGCTCAGAGTCCCAGACAACCTGACCATGAAATTTTTCCACCATCTCTCTGGACAACCTGTTTCACTGTTCCACCACTCTTGTAAAAAAATGCATCCTTATGTCTAGTCTGAATCTACCCACTTTTAGTTTAAACCCATTACCTTTGTCCTATTTACTACAGGTCCTGCTGAAAGGAGGATGGATGTCCCCATCTGTCTTATAAGCCTTCGAAGTACAGAAGGGCTGCAATATTGTCTTTCCAGAGCCTTCTGTTCTTCAGTCTGAACAACCCCTACTCTCTCAGTTGTTCTACCATTTTGATCTTTTCTGTGGCCCTCCTCTGGACTACCTCCAACCGTTCCATATCGTTATTGTGCTGAGGGCTTTTTTCTCAAGATATAGTACTCCAGGTGGGGTCCTTGTACCAAAAGTATATGCGTATCATAACACCATATTTTTTGAACTATAGTGGAAAAAATGTGTTCTGAGCAAAAGAGGACTTTGTTCATCAATTAAATATATGTCACCATTGTCCACTTATTTCTTTATTTTTAATTGAGACCCTGATGGAGAGTGGCATCTATTTGAGACTAAGACTCAAATGTAGAAATCTACAATAAAGCATGAAGACAAGTAGAGGGAGGGCCCATGACTGCAGAAAAAAGAGTGCTGACGCAATGGTTTTATATGTACTGACTCTGTTGTGCTGTGGTTTGAATGCATGAGACAAAGTAGTACAAGTATTAGTGAAATAAGGCTTCCTGTAAAATAAACCTTAAATTTTGAGGAATGCAAAGCAGTAATTTTTTCCTGTATTAGCCAATGACACCACTTATATTAAGATTCCACTGAAGTTTTTAAACCATATTTTCCATCACTTGAAACCTACAGAAACAGGCTGTAAGGACAGAGTTTAGGGCTTATTTATTTTCTTTATGAAAAAGAAAAATGATCTGGCTAAATTGGTATGTCAGTTCTCAGGCATAAATATTTTTCTCTTTTTAGGTAAGTTTTAACATATTCTTGTTCATTTAAATAAAGAGTGACATAAAGTTACTCTTTTAAGTTCTCTTTCACAATTGGCTGCTTGTGCCAATTGAAAGAAAGGACAAGTAAACAAGTTAAAAGTCTTTTAAAACTTATTTCTTTAATGCTTTATACATGCATTGGAGAACTATTAGCTAATGCCGTAAAGAACTATGCGATTTGGTTGCTAATACTGTAGACAAGGCTTTCCTTGTAGAAACAATCCAGTGCCAGATATTTGATTTGATATCCTGGTGAGAGATTTCAAGAGGACTTTGCTAAATAGAAATTAATTTAGAATACCAGAAAGTAGTATAGAGGATACTATACAGGCAGAAACAAAGCATCCTTGAGACTAGTTCTTTTATTCATTTAAATAGTTTTAAATGCCAGGTTTGTACAGGGAATTCAAAGCCCAGCAATTGCATTAGGCATATCAACCATATGACAATGAATAATAATTATCATAAATATTTTAACTTTTTGTCATGTGTGTTGCTTCATTCTGCATTCATTTGTCAATTTGAGTGCTAAATAAGCCACTGTGTATTAAAAAAAGGGGGAAAAACCTTGAGCTGAAATGCTGATTAGACTTCAGATTAACAAATTGAATCAATATCTTCACCAAGGTATGTCCACAGAGGGTGCAGACTCTGCCTGTGGCCTGCTCTGGTGCCTTACGTGACACTGTCTTCCATGTTAGTGGAAAGTGCATTTATCCCATCTCTCAATTCAGCGTTGTATTGCTGCTTATTGAATTGCAAAAAGCTGTTTTAGCTTCTCACCTCTTCTTCAGGAAGTGTACCTTACCTAATAGGAGGGTTTGAATGCTCCAGAAAATCTCAGCATTGTAGTGTTATAAAAGACTGATGACCTGAAATACTAGAAATGTCAAGGAAGTGCAAATGAAATTAAATATTGCCTCTTCCTATCGTCTAAAAAACCCCTGAAGATAAATTAGATAAGGTTATTAGTACCGTTAAAACAGGGTCTCTTTTCCTAATTAAAGTATCTAGGACAGTATCTAGGATACAGCCAAGAGATTTTAGGCTCCTTCATTACATATGATACACTAATAGATCAGTGGAAGCCTTAATTGACCTGAAGCTTTGTTGTTTCCTATCTTTTCACACATTTAGGCCATTAACATATCAAGGGAGATCTGGCTAGAGAGGGCTGATGGCTAAAACAGATAGAGAGTGGGCTATTAGTCAACTGCCAGAATATCAGAAGTTTTCAAGTGTTTATCTTCTCTTTTATGGACTTATTTCATAAAACTGCATTTACAGGGGGCTGTCCAATATGCTGCAGTATCTTGTCCAATATGCTGCATTTTGGTATGGGGTGAAAAGGAGAGATAATGAATGCAACTAATTTACATTTCCTTTTGTGTCAGTCACAATAGGTTTTGTCATTTGAGTAAAGTTATGGCATTTTTCCACTTAGTGGTGTCTTGCTCACCCAAAATCCCACTTCACTCCAGGATACCTTGAGCTGTTACAGAGACACATCACTGCTTCTTTACTTAGAAGAGGGTAATTCAGTTACAGGAGGCCTCAGACTAACAGGAATTTCTGCCAGGACTTTAAGACCTTTGCAGAACAGCCTCTGCTGAATCTTGTGTGCAACCTGATTTCAAGTGGTGGTGTGGTGCTCTAATTTAATACAGACAAGGGTGCAAAGCAAACAAGGTGAGTAGTTTAGGGCAATAATATCTAAAAGGTAGGATTTCCATAAGTTTGATGTCAATGCTGTCTTACTGGTATGTGTTTTCAAGCTACTGTTAGCAGTCATTGTGAGGTTAAAATAGTTCATCATTTTATCAGGATTATTGAGGGTATGACTGGAGACTTAATAGTGTGGTAGTGCTTTCTGTCACAATTTAATGGTATATTGATCTGGGAGTGAGTGAACAATCATGACCTTCAACTGCTTACAGATGCTTTCAAGGGGAAGAGGCTTAAGGAGGTTATTTCTGAGGAAGTGGTTATGGTGAGCCAGAAGCCATCTGGATGCGTGCCTCCTAAACAGCATGGAGACACGGAAAATGCTTGCCTAAGTAATGACACCTAAAAAGAGAGAGATCACCAAAGATTCATGACCAGCCACTATTATCACAGGCAATCAATAAAGCCATCATGAGAATCATTAGTAGATAGCAGATTCAAGTCATAGGCTGGTTAGGATCTATGTTCAGAGGTGTCTTTGCTCACAGTGTAGCAAGTGTGCAGGCCAAATTACGGAGTCATTTTTCAGTGACATCACTAAAGATCACAATTTGGAGAGGAATTACTGTGGTTCAGAAAAACACCAAGCTCTTTTAGGGTCTATGTTACCAAGGCACTCTCTTATTCTATGTTCAACAGATTTCTTGTTTCTGATTTTATTTCTTTTCCCCAGCTGTTCTCCACAGAAATTGAAAAAAAAATAGTAGCCAGAATGATCAGATAAACATTCAAAAGTTCAGACACATCTTCAAAAATCTTGAAATCTTGACATGGAAACACTAGCTTTTGCTTTGAAATGCCCTGTCCTTACATAAAGAGATTAGGAATGTGGATCTTAGTGTAATGGCAAAGATACATTAAAAAATAAATCAGATCACCTATCTACTGTAACAGACAGATGGATAGATAGATATGTAGCTAGATATATAGCTAGTTAGCTAGTTAGCTAGAGACAGATAGATTAGGTGAAAAAAGTGTATATCCAGGAAAGAACTCTGACTGTAGTTTCACAATGGTAAATATTGAATTTTGCACATCATGGGTATGAAACCTGTATATTCTGTTGTCTGATAGCTTCATATATCTTTGGTTGAAAAGAATTTTTTGCTGAAGGAGAACACTCTACTTTTTTGCTTCTCTGTAAAGCTTTGTAAATGCCTCTTATGTAATTTTTTGCATTTCCTGATATTGCAGCATCAAGCATGCTGAGTAACACACCTACTGGAAAAGCACTCTCCTGTCTGTTTTGACAAAGGCATGTGCCAGTAGGCATTTCGAGCCTGTCAAAAAAAGTTGATTATCTAATTATTGATATACTTAGACTCTACAATCCTACATCTTAGTTCTAATACGGTTGATGTGATTTTTAGCATAAGCCTTGCCTTAAGTGAAAATTATCTTGAGGGAGCAAGGAGCTGTAATGACCTTTAAAATACCCTTATATACTTTATTGACTAAAATGCACAGAAGACAAGGTAGTGCACTAAACCATATTGAAGATGCGTTACATGGCAGTAGGGTGGGGGGGAACAATTTGTCTGAAATCGAGTAAATAGCCAATAAAAATTCACCTTGTCTCTATATTGTCCTAGGAGAGGCAATCACATTTACATTTATTAGAAGTAATGATGTAGTGTCCTGCAGATAATTAACACAATAAAATGCTGTTAATTTCACAGTGTCATTAAAAAATTTGCCAGTTTAAATTAGAAAGTGATTAACCCTCTGAGCGAGGCAATGACATTTCCATTCCCAGTCTGTGAATTAAATTGGCAAGATTTTTTTGGTTTGAATGTGAAATACTCCACTGGTGTTGTCCTTTACTTTTCCACCCTCCCACTCTGTCCAGTAAGGATATTCACGGGCTAAACTGTCTGAATTCATTACTATTTCACACAGCTAAGCCAAGCTCATACCACAGGCATGGATGTGTTAGTTACTAGAGGATAAAGTCTCTCTAAAAGAAAAAAAAAGAACTAATAATCCCTGATAAGCAGAAGTTCACTGAGTAATGAACTTCTTGTTGGTGCATGTAAGAGAGAAAGGTTTTTCCATTAATGAGGTGTCTCCAGAAAGATTTTCATTCTGTATAATGACAGCAAATCCTTAACCTTTTGCCTGGACACTACTTTATCCATTTACTGTATCTACTTCTTCCACAACCTGCTTTAATTAATACCTTAAAACAGGAATAAACTCATTAAAAGAATAGATTTATTGCACAGTAATTTAAATACTCTAACTAAAGTGAAATCCTCTTAAAGAATGTTTAATGAGGGGACAGAACCAAAAACGAATGAAAACTCAGGTCAGTCATAGGATGGTCCAACACATTAAAGCAACCCTTAACTGAATAAATTTAATGCATGAATTTACATGGCTGTTAAAAATATGGTTGATTAGGCATACCCCCTAAAAAAATTCAAGATACATGAATAAATTAGCAATGTACAAAGACTATACTTTAATGGAGAAAATGTTTCCAAGGTACATAAGTTTAATTGACAAATCCTGTTAACTAATAATGAGATTTAGGCTCAAACACTGCTAAAATTTAATTAGAAATAAAATCCTAAATAGTATCCTGTAGATTTACCATATGTTCCATATGTTCAGGGTTCTTCTTATTATAAGGAAATACCTTCACTGGAAAACTTGTTTCAGCACACAAGGGAAAAAAAAAGATTAATGCAGTACATTCTCCATACCACCCTTGCCTTTCAGTTACGCCATTCCCCAAATGACACCCATGCTCAGAGTGCAGTGACCATGCAAAGATTTTGACAAAGCCACTGATTGCTGGATTTTCGGTAGGCACCAAGTCATAAATGAGCTTGATGCCTTCGTAATACCTCACTGGATCCTGTTCCAGGTGAAATCTGAGCCACTGTCAACACTTGGGTATCAGAAACTCAGCTTGAGTTGTCTAAATCAGCATGAAGCAGCCTCCTACAGTGCACTGATAGCCACCTACACTCAAGTGCAGAATCTAGACCAGACTAAGAAGCAGAACAAGACTTTATCTCTGTTTTTTCTGCAGAGAGATGGGGTGACATTTAAAGTAAAGAGTATAATATTTTTTGTTATCTGGATTTGTCTCTTTAAAAAAAGGTTTTAAAGAAAATTACCAATGATGCACTTGCTTGATGCAACTATTTTAGAAGTTATTGTACCAATTTATAGAAAATATATAAGCTTGGGTTCTCAAATACGTTTTATGTAAGTCAAATAATTGTTTCTCAATTATTTAAGGTACTGAAAGAAAATAGTAGTTGTCTTCCTTCTTTATCTACCAATACCCACTTCAGACCCTGTGATGTCATGTGCTCCAACAAATTCACCAACGCAGGTAGTAGCAGCTGCAGTATTTGTAAGAGAACAGAAGGCCTGAAGCCAGAGAAGAGTTCAGCTTTAGCCGGTCCAGAGGAAAATTTGAACAGTAGACACAAAGGGGAGGAGAGATTAATTGTGGTTTGTCATGATGAAGATGCCAGCACCAAAATCCTTTTTTGAGGAAGCATCTCGAACCACTCTGTCCATTTCTGCAGAGCAGCCTCTCTACAGAAGCCTCCTCATCAGGTTGCATTTAGGGGACATTCAGACACATTCAGAGAAGGCATTAAGCCACTCGCTACTAACAGGTAGCAGGAGATAAAAATCCCCTGCCTCTTTCAGATGTACATTGATGTTCACCTCTTCTGTTTCTTCAGCAACCCATTTTTTTCTCCCCAAAGAACCAAAGATCTGACCTTCTTCTACACAAAGTCCTTCCCGGGTTTCTGATTGTGCCTTTCTAACACCCACTAAATATTTACTTACAGACCAGGGACTGCTCCTCCCGTGGCACCCACTGGCAGTTATTTCCTGGAAGAAGAGACAGAGTCCCACCTCTGCACCAGCCCAAGACTACTTCTGTAGGGAAAGGAATTCTCCTACAACAATTCCTCAGCACAACCAATTCACTGCTTCTCATATAAAGATAGATTTATAGAAAAAGAATCACTTTATACTTCCCCAAATTTCTTGGGCAGAAAAAAAATCTGGTTTTGTTAACTTATTAAATTATCTGTTTTCATATTGGGAGATTAAAAAGAAAAAAAAAGGAAAAGAAATGTTTGGAAGACATCATATACAAAATAAGAAAGGTGTAAAGGGTGGAGAGGAAAGGTAGTGAAAAAAAAACCTTCCACACAACTATCAAGTTGACAGATGTTAAAGCAGGGAAGTGACAGTAGTTGCTCTTGAATGAGTATTCAACAGCACTACAAATCTGAGTAATACAGAAATTTTCTTTACAAGTATTGTCAACATTAATCTTTTCCAAAAACCCCAAATGACATTCTTTTCTCCTTCGTGCACAATGGTTTTATATTACTGTAGAAATGTTATGGGTAGCACCTGCTACATACAACATTGCAGAATAGTTTGTATACTTGTCTTTGCAGATTCATAACTTCCTGGACCATTCATTTTTGGGACCAGCAGTTTTTTGCAGTTTTTACCTCTGCCTGAAAGTAAGAGTCCCCTTTTAGAGTCCCCTGCAGCTATTTTTTTTAGTTGAATGTGGTTGAAAAATAATAATTCATATTCTCATTTAAAATCATGACTGTTCTCTTTTTTAACATGAAACAAAAATACAGAGTTTAGATCTCTGAAATTTGAAAACTGACTTTTGCCAAGAGTTTGAAACTATATTTTCTAGCTGTGATAGCCAAAAAATTGTGGAGCATCTGGCCTGAGAGCAGTTAATATCACTGAGAGAGGTGGATGAGCATTTGGATACAAAACTCTTGATACAAGAGTTCTTTCACTGAAGCAGAAAAACAGTCAAATCCCTAATGAAGCACTCCAGTTCTGCATCAGCTCAGAGTGAGCTGTGGCTATCCCAAAATTTGCTGAGGCCATTATTTGACAAATAAGACAAGTTGTCACTGCTGCTGAAAGTGGACCAAAACACTCTCTTTTCTTGGCTGCTCATTCCTGTCTTCCTAGGTGGCAAGTCAGATCACTGGTTGAAAAGCAGGGATTTGTTTTTACAAATATCTGCTCACATTCAAGGCATGAGTAAGAAGTTGAGGTGAGGAGGAAGATGGGATTTCAGAGGCAGCATCAGCTTAGCTTGATCAATGCATCTGTGAGGTTACAACTTGATTTCAGTAGACCACTTAAACATGAAATGCAGGTTGAAGAAACTGGGTTTGACATTTTAAAATTATTTAAAACAGTCTAAACTTTGTGATTTCAAATAAGGCTATCCTGCGTGCAGCTGTAACATTGACTGACGCCTTTTTATTTGCATTCTTTCACCCATGCAGTGGCTTTTAAGCTTCTCCTTCTCATCAAAAATCTTTTGCTTTCCGATTTTAGGAACTCTACAGTAAGGAATTTTGCAATGAAGTCTCAAAAATGGCTAAATATAGTTAATCTTTAATGGTATACCAGTTTAAAAGCTCTGACCAAGACTTTAAAAAGTGGACACCTGATAGCAAAACTTCAAAACCTTAGTGGAGGCACTCAGTAGTTGCTTTGATCCTAGGTCCTAGAGAAATCACTGAGAAAATGGATGGCGCAGAACTATTTCTGAATGCAGATTATTTATTGTTTTTATCATATGGAGGTTTTATGGATAGAGTGTAATGTATGTGGAGATTTCATGAGGTATACTTTTGCTCTTATATAAAAGGATCTAAAAGCTAAGAAAATGAAATTTTATATTTTACAATGAAACTGCAAAATAGAAAAACTGGTTTTGATAGAAATGGTGTAAAACTTGAATTTTGGATGCAATTTATAAAGCGTTAGATTTTCAGTCTCATTCAGCTGATGCATTTCTACAGCTTACTGATATGGTCAGGATATCTTTTGGACTTTAAAGTTCCAGCTTCTTTTTACAGATGATGTTAAAATTAACTAAAATTTCTGTGCTAACACCTCAGGCAAAAAACCATGGATTTTCTGGGTAGAACTATCACTGGATAATAGGGTGTGGCTGTAATAATTTAGAAATTTCCATCCCAACTACGAAAATTAAAATAAATATTGGTTATTCATTCTCAGGAAGGAGTGCACATGAGTTAAGTGATACCCCTAGATTTTAAATTAGTGTGGCCCAAGGCAAAACTTTGCAAAGATTACAAAATTGAGTTTCATATGACCATGAACCTGCTGTTGGTCTGGGGCTATCCCATCCTTTTCTACAACACAAGCTTTGACTATATCTGCATCCTATTTCTTACTCCCCTGCCCTGTGGGCATCTTGTTAACACATCTTGTAAGCTGTGTAAAAAGGTATTTCACATCCTGTCCGTCGTTCTCTTAAAATTGTTCTCCACAGATATTTTCTTTTGATGGCAAAGTTGATGAGGATTCAGCTGCTTTTGTCCCCTGCCCTGTAGATGTGTGACCCTCATGGTGAGAACCATTACGGAAACAGCAGACTTGATATCTACTCTCCTTGTTCCCTGAGACCCTGAAAGGAGGGATGGCCTTAGCTCTTCTCCTTCCATTGTCTCTGTTTGCTGTAGGTCTGAAGCAGAGCCCAATGCTGCCATTCTGTTGCTCTGTTCTGTTGGAATAAAGGACTGTGCAGTCCTCTAAAATCAGAACTGACCATTGAAGGATGTGAAGCATGGAGTGGCAGAGTCTGTTCAAGGCCCTTTGCCTGAAGCCAGTCACCTACTGCACAGCATGTCACCTCCTGCGGTGCATATTCAGGTTAGATAACAAGGATCTGCCTGTGTGCTTCTCTTCCTCTGGAGTTCCTGTGAATGTGAGGACATCCCCCCACAACATCTTGCTCTCTAAATTAGAGAGAAGGATTTGATGGGTGCACTGTTAGGTGGATAAGGAATGGGTTGGACAGTTGTATCCGGAGGGTCGTGGTCAATGGCTCAGAATCCTGATGGACATCAGTGACAAATGGTGTCCCTCAGGGGTCCAAACTGTGACCAGTGTTATTTAATATCTTCGTCAATGACTGTGACAAAGGGAACAAGTGCACCCTCAGCAAATTTGCTAATGATACCTACCTGAGTGATGCAGTTGACACACCTGAAAGACAGGATGCCATCCAGAGAGACCTCAACAAGTTTGAGAAGTGAGCCATGAGAATCTCATGAAATTTAACAAGACCAGGGTTCTGCACCTGGGTCAGGGCAACCCCTGGTGTCAACACAGGCTGGGTGATGAGTAGATCCAGAGAAGCCCTGCCAAGAAGGACTTGGGAGTGGTGGTGGATGAGAAGCTGGACACAACACAGCAATGTGCACTGGCAGCCCAGAAAGCCAAACATGTCTTGGGCTACATCCAAAGCAGCGTGGGCAGCAGGGCCAGGGAGGGGATTCTGCCCCTCTGCTCTGCTCTGGTGAGACCCCACCTGCAGTGCTGCATCCAGCTCTGGGGACCCCAGCACAGGAGGGACATGGACCTGTTGGAGAGAGTCCAGAGGAGGCCACAGAAATAATTAGAGGGATGGAGAACCTCTCCTATGAGGAGAGCCTGAGAGAACTGGGACTGGATAAGAGAAAGCTTTGGGGTGACCTTCAGTTGTTGCCCTCCCAGTCTCTGAAAGGAGCCTATGAGAAAGATGGAGAGAAACTTCTTACAAGAGCATGTAGTGACAGGTCAAGGGGAAATGGCTTCAAATAAAAAGAGGGTATGTTTAGATTAGATATGAGGAAGAAGTCCTTTACCATGTGGGTGGTGAGGCACAGGAACAGGTTGCCAGGGAAGTTGTGGGTATCCCATCTCTGGAAGTGTTCAAGACCAGGCTGGATGGGGCTCTGAGAAACCTGGTCGCATGCCTGCAACAGGGGGACTGGAACTACATGATCTTTAAGGTCCCTTCCAACCCAACCCTTACTGATTCTAAGATTCCATGATTCACCTATACATACTCAGATTCAGGATGAGGCTGACTTTAGTCAGACTAGCTGTTTTCTCAAACAATTCCTCTTCTTGAAGATATTCAAATATCTCCAGTGTTGACAAGGTTGCCACAATTTTTATTTGTCCTTTGCACACATACTGCTGTAGACATGGCATTTTGGGTAAACAGAGAAAGACTCTTTGTTTTGGCAAAACAGAGGAATAATAGCACCCCAACTTGGAATTAGGATATTTTTCTCTTACAAGAAAATCTGCATAAATATTTCAAGACTACTGTACATCATTGTATTGAGAACTCAACCGTTAATAATTTAATTGTGATTTGTTTGCAGACAAGATATTATACCATTAGATATGGCGTAATTTCTTCACATCTGTTAAATGAACATAGAAAAAAAAAATGCTTTTAGACTGATAGCTCTTAACAACAGTTTGTGAACAGCTCCCACATTTCCTGATTTCAGGAATGGTTCATTGAAACTTCAAAGTTCATTGAAGTTGGTCTTACTGCTACTCATTTTGTAACGAACATGACAACACTTGGCAAACCTTCACAAAAATGTTGGGGGTAACTTTCCTAATATATTTTTCCGCATCACTAATGAAAATATCATTAATCTATGTTGTGAGTAGTACATTAAATTAGCTAAGAAGATCTTGGCAGTGCATTCTGAAATGGGTGAACCAATAGAAAAAATACTGCGGCTTGATAATTGCTTCTCCTTCTCCATTATGGGCAAAAAATTCAGTTCTTATACTTAAGTCAGTAAATACTGCATGTCAATACCTTAGTTAGTGATTCTGAAGGCTTTGTTCACTCTTTCATTCTTCTCTTCTTACATTTACTAACAAAGGTGTAAAATGTGCACTCTGAAATACTATAGCTCTTATTTTGTTGCCATTGGCAATGAGAGTCTTGTGTTAAAATGGTAGAGATTGGTAACCGTGGATCTAATACTGGAAGAAAATTAATCCAGTAAAGCAGCCGGGACAAACTGGGGGTGTTCAAAATTACTAAAAAAAGTACACTGTTCTTTCAGCATTTGGAGATTAATGCTGACTTTCCTAAGGAAAACTTATCAAATTACTGCAAAATATTATTTTAATATCTTAGTAAATTCCATTCCTCCATAAGCATGATGTCTCATTTTATTGAGACATATATTGCTTCACCATTTGAGAAATTAAGGAACAAAATAATCTTAAGGTTTATGTATCATTTCACACTTCATCATTCAGTTCATTTTCTTCTGATCTAACTAAATACCCCACTTGTGAACAGAGAATGAGTCAGTGATTAACAGGTAGTTAGTACCTCATGGATCAGCTAATACCTCATGGATCAGCTGGCATGAATTGCCAGAATGTGATGTTCCACCACTGTTTACTTTTTTGTCAGCACCAGAAGACATGGACTAGTCATGCCATGCAGTCCATGCTTTGAATTTCTAAGCTTATATTTTAATCACTCTAGCATGAAAATGAAACTTGGCTTTAAGTCCAGTTACAAGAGAGCTAACATTTATAACAATAGATTTCTTGCAGAATATTTAAAACACTGCAGTTGGTTAAAAAATCAACAAGATTCCACAAAGGCTAAAATAATTTAGCTAAATAGGAAGTGTTACATATCACATTGATATTTACAAGTAGTTCAGCACTTCATTTAAATTTCTCTTAACACATTTGACTTGTTGATTTTATATCAATATATTGAGCACTTAATTTCCTCAGGTAGATAAGAGTTTGTTCCAAAGGACTTCTTGCTAGAATAAAGAAAATACTGGTGATGGATGGCATGCAGCAAAAAAGTTGTGACTGGCCTGTGAAGCCAATTATCTACTTCTACTTCACCAGCACTTTGACATTTTTTTGGTAAATGTTTTATGGTTTCATGCTTGAGTGAGTATATATGTATAAAGTGGTGGTGGTATTATTATTACTATTATTATTATTATCATCATCATTATAATTATTATCATTATTATTTTGAAAGGAAAAAGTTTAAAGTGGGCTGGAAGAAGAGGTGACTTAAGGTACACAATCCTATGAAACGCTTCAGCAAGCACTTAACTTTAGAGGTCACTGGTTTTTTAGTAAATAGGACCACTCATGGATCTGTTTTCTGTGCTTTGCTCAATCAGTATTCAATTCTATTAAACTATTAACTTAATTAAATTCTGTTAATTATTTAATCATTATTAATTATGCTAATAGTGTTTGACATGCAGTTATAGAAAAAAAAAGCATAGATTTGTATTCTTATGAAATTTTATCTTAGCCTCCTAAATGTGCAATAAGAACTAAAAATATAGAACTGTAGACTATTAAACAACAGTCTTAAAATAAAATAAAACTGGACTGTATGTGAAGTGCACAGCACAAATTAAATCACCAACATCTGAATATAGCACGTGCCACCCACTGCGAATAACAGTGGAATAGGTATTAGTTTCACAGCCCACAAAGCTAAGAGGCTACAGTTTGTGGGCACTTGAAAGCTACTCCTCCATTTCATATTTGCTCATCTGTTAATTCTGAATTACTTAACCCCTTGGCAGAACCTACCCAGCCACACAACCATTATTAAAGGCCTGATTTTTCTCAGAAGTCAATATATTTTTTGCTCTTACTTCTCTGCATGCTTGATACCTAAAGCCATAGCAAATTTGAATAATCAGTTACATGTGGGAGTATTTTTATCAAAGAACAAGAAAGAAAGTTTTAAGGTCTAACAACATTAAACCTAAAAACTGCATACTGTGGGGGCCGTAAACCTTGAGTTAATTATTGCTCTGATGAGGTAAGGCTGTCCACCTCTAAAGGCAAGAAGGTGTACAACACGATCAGCAGACCAAAAGCAAATATGATAAAATCAAAGCATAGGCTACTGTATGCCGTTCGCATTTATCAGGGAGACAAAAATCATCTTCATTGGGGAAGAAATGGTGTAGTAACAACCAAAATCTCTTGAGCAAATGCAGAGCCACAGGGATGGGCTGAGGAAAACACATGTATAAAACAGAAGGTCATTGCACACCACTCCACTCTCATAAAAAGAAACACTTCACATGTGACAAATCACATTTTAGCAACCAAGTGACCAAAATCAGTAAAAAAAGTATAGTAAGAAAAAATAAAAGACAAAGGAAGCATGCTAAACTAGAAAAGTCAATCCATAAGCATGACTATCATACAGCATTTTACAAGTGAGTTAGGCAAAAGAATTGTTCACCTCCAGCTTCAGGTAAAAAAAAATAGAGTGAAAGGAATATACAAGAAGTTCATGAGCCTATGACAAGTCACGGATTTCCATTTTGGCAGCTGGCTCAAGATCTAGAGAAATATTAGTGTATGCTACTCAGCAAAAGGAATTTGTAACTTTCTCTCATTGAAGATGGATGAGGTCATGGGGCCAGTGCTTTGCCTTCCCGCGTCAAATTTCATACTGTTCAAACTTTTTCAAGATGTACCAGCTTGTGTTGTGTAACCCATTATAGGCAGTAGGCGCTTCAGTTACCACTGCAGCAGCAGCAAAGGCTAGTGCCTTAAACCAGAAGCAACAAAGAAGAGTTTCATTAATTCCTTTAATGTTCCTTCTACACAAAAATGCATTAATATATATTTCAAAAAATGGATTTGACAAGACAGCGTTTGCTGCAAAGCTCAAATTGTCATGAAATTTACATTATAAAGGTTGACAATATGATCATTATATTTAAAACCTCTTGAACAAGATCCTTTCCACACTGATGTCAAATTACTTGAATTCAAGCGGTGTTATGGCCCATCCTGATGTTCTGTAGGGATATTTCCAAAGAAAATCAATCTATTCTGATGAGATTTATTCTCTTGTGGCACTCTCAAAATTCATATTGCAGGAGTTAAGCGTAGAACTTCTTTTGAATTTGCCACGTTTTATAAACACTGCAAAGATTGAAACAATGTTAATAATGGCCAAAAGAATTTATTAGTACATACATGATAGAGGTGGTGTTAACTCTGCCTTTTCTTCAGACATCACTATGGACCAGTCTATGTGAATAAGAAAAGTATTTTGTCTGTCTACAATTTAACAGCTGTGCAGAAATGAATGAACATATACATGATGATAGAGCATGGACATTTCACTCATTTTACATTTCCACAATGTTTCCATTTTCTGTAATTTTAGCATCTGTCTTGTAACATTTGGTGATTTTCTTAACATTTCAGGTCTGAAATCATGAGTTTATGGGAGGTTCCAAATAGCATTCTCTTCTCTATTTTAGGGGGGAAAAAAAGGAAAAAAGGACACAGGGGATGCTAGATCTCACAGAATGTGGCTGTCTTGGTTCTGGCCAGGGCAGGGTTAATTTTTACAGTAGCCAGGAGGGGGCATATCTAGGACACAGAGGTTGTTCTATACTACTTCATGTCATTTCCAGGGGGCAGGGAGAAGGGAGTCTTTTCTGGGGAGAAGGGGTTCCTTCCATCTGAGTTTCCTTCCATGGTGGAAGGAGCCATTATCTATAATTGTGTCTTTTTCCTGTGTGAATCATTTCTCTTTTTACACCTTTTGGTATTAATATTGTTGCTGTTACTGTTCATTTTCCTATCTCATCGCTGTTTCTGGTAATTTGTTCTAATCCCAAACTGTGATCTTTGTCCTTTGTGGCTCCAGTTGGAGGCAGGGAAGGGAGAGCAGTGTGTGTTTTTTCTGTGGGAGTACTAAGTTGGAGACTACAATTCCTAAACCACAACAGTGGCTATTTTCAGCTGCATGAGATAACATTTTCTGAAAGTCAAAATACAAATGTAAATAATACCTCTCTTTTTTTCTTTTTATATACGAGTAAAACATAACACATTTCAGGATCTGTCCCAGTATTTGTCCCATCAATTAATGCATAATTTCTTGTAGCACTGGGATTTGCACCCAAAAATAGACTGTTAATCTAAACTGAATAGATCTTCCTGTAACAAATCATAAACTATGAACATATCTGTAGGAGACATTAACCCAAGCAAGAACTGAAGAGCATAACAAAAGGTAAACAGAACATAATCAATCAGTTGCTTTAAGGTAACTATAAAAACAAGGAACAAATATTTTTCAAAGCATTAGAAACTTAATTAAGATCTTCTACTGAATTCTAATAGAGAAAACACAGTCTTTAGCAATTCAGATGTCCAAGAAAGATGAAACATTCCAAAATGAAAATACATATTAAAAAATTATTACCCTAAGTAAAGCCAATAAAGCCCCTTAAAATATAGAATCACACAATCGCAGAGACAATTAGGTTGGAAAAGACCTCTAAGATTATCAAGTCCAGCCTATGATCAAACACGACCTTGTTACGTAGACCATGGCACTGAGTGCCACATCCCATCTTTCCTTAAACACCTCCAGAGACAGTGTCTGCACCAACTCCCTGAGCAGCACATTCCAATGCCCAGTCAGAGGTATATGAATATAGAGGAATATGATAAAATTATCAATGCATACTAATGTCTAGAATTATTTCAATTAATGATATTAGGAGAGAAAAGCATCCAGAAGGACAAAACCTCATGCCCCTTTACCTCCATCAACAACTGAATCAAAAAATCTGCTAATTGCAAAAAGGAGAACAACACCTGTATACACATACAGTCTGTAGGATGTGATAACATCCAATATAATCAGGAAATATTTTAGTTGTGGAGAGGCTTATACATGAAGACTGGGAAATTATAAGACAAGACATTTCTGAATCTAGTGAACAGAAACCAAAGCATGTCAGCTGGGGAAGGTATGGTATGAGAAATACAGTTGTGATGAATTAATCACTATGAGAACAGTGAGATAAAAGTCTTCCACTACCTTGGACTTATTTTTCAGCCCTTGTTGAAGAAAAGGATGATGTTCTCCTGCTTTTGAAATGTGCAATTCCATAAGGCTGTAATCGAAACTTTTCTATAACAATTAATTTATTGCCACTGCAAGTAACGTTTATCTAAATCAGGACATTAGAAAAGCTGCTATGCAGTTACACCGCTTTTTGGTTTTTATACCACAGATCAGTTAGTTTAACACAATAACCCCATTTTACTCTGATACAGCACTTCTTGCAAGGATTTTGCAAATAAGAACTCTTTTATATCTCGTCATGGCATGCCTTGAGACTTGTGCTGCCATCACAGGCAGCAAAAAAAAGAGGGGGGTTGGTTGCTATGGGATTTCTCACACAACCTCATCAATTCCTTATCTTCCGAAGAAAAAGACCCACCGTGGTATTTTTCATCAATCTATTAGTTTATGCCTTTTCTTTAATTCTTGTTTTACCTGAAAATTCACATGTACTTACAGCAGGCATTGTGTTATTCTTTAAGATTCCATATTTTTTCAGTTGTAGTCTCTGTCCTGCTGTCTAGTTGCCCTCTCCTAACAATTTTTATACCCTTCTGTCAAATATAATTGAAACTGATCAACAGGATTGAGTCTCAAGGCACTTAGGTTCCTACAGGTGTCATGAAAATTGGCATCTGGACAGAGAAAGACCTTATCATCTCCTGAGGTAAAGGACGAAGCACAGGCAAAGTTTTTCTTCTTCCATTTTTTAAGCCAGTCAGCACACACACAGCCTAAACAGTCACAGTAAGTACTGCCTTTGCCAAGTACTCTGTTTGACCTCATTGCAGGAACTGGGTAGAAACCTAACTAACCTTACCTATGATATCAGTAATCACCTCCTACCTCTCAATTTCCCTGGGTTCTGTGGAGCTTGTTCCCTCAGAGACACAGGTGCAAGATGCTGCCAATGTGCTGACAAAAAGACCCATTGCTCTCTGAAACACAGTAAAGGCAGGCATACAGCTTCTCCAGCAAATTACCCCACCAAACAAAGAGGTGAGAACACAGCTTGTCCCACGTCAGCAAATCCCCTGTTTAAACCTATTAAGAGCCCTGGACCCCATGAAATTTTCGAAAGCCAAAAACTGCTGATCTTTTGTTCCGTGGTTTCTTGTCTTCATTTTATGAGTGTTTTCTAGTTCTTATCAGAAAAACAGCCCTGATTTTTTATCACATTTCAAACTTGGAAATCACTTGTAACCATTATTATACTGAGTTAAGCCACACCTGATTCTGCTTCCAGTTAGAATGCTAATTTACTAGAGTTTGACCCGCATCAACATACTGTGTTTTTTTAAAAATTCTTGTAATGACCAGACTGGATTTTGCTCCCTCCTTCCCAATATCGTTAAAAAATTATAAGCTGACAGTTCGCTAAACACCTGACTTGTTTCAACACTTCTTTCAACACACTTCATTTTTAATATACTGCCATTGTAAGTGTCTTTTTCCTACCCTGTTCTATACACGATGAGGTCAGGTCAATGAACAGCTGAAGCCTCTTTTTTGTTTTCCCCCTGAGTCAGTAATAATGAATGTATTGTTTGTGAAAGGTTTAGAGCTGATAGCAAAAATAGAGGTAGCACTAATCTGGCCTTTGGCTGTCAGAGCAAGTTGATTCTGAATTCATTGCGAGGGGGTGAAAACCACCATCTCCTGGGTAATAATTCAATCCTATCTTTCTGTTCATTGAGCCCATAGACTTCCTTTGCCACATTAATTCCACTTGAACTATAATAACCTCCTGGCTGGCAACTGCTATTGATAAATCACAAGAGAAACTGGCAAACTGACATTGGAGGTGGACAAGCAATTGTGCACAATAGAAAAATTCAAAATGAAGTGTGATCAATAACTAGCATTGTCAGAAAAAAAAGTATTGCTTTTTTTCTCATTTTAGACAGATTAAGACATTTTACAAGCACTCAGACTACTGGAGATTTTGAATACCCAGTACTACTTTACTTCAGGCAGAATTTTTCAATCAACTTTTAGTTAATTAAATATGAAACAATCCAAATTACATTAACCAATGCCTGCTTTCACTCCAGTTCACAGTATCATCATAATACTTTGTTCTTTTGTCTCTTTATCTATTTTTGCAAGGTTTTATGCTTCACTCACACAGGAGCTCTCAAGAACCTGCCCTGGAGGATGCCCACTGTATTCAGTGAGTCCCTGAATGATAACTATCAGACTGTCAGGAACGAAATCATCTGTGGCTACTTATTTATTGGAGGAAAAATGAACCTTGCAACCTACTTGTCCATAACTAGAGCACATAACCGTCTATTGTCATTACATGCCATCCTCACCTTCACCTCATTTTATATTTCCTATTGCATTTTATATGCTGCATCTTTTCCCCAGTGGCTCTGATCTCCAAAAACTCACAGGTCTGTATAACTTCATTTATGCAAGCAATCTAACCAAAATCAAAAGGACTATATGCAGCTAATGAAAATACACATGGTTTATAAACCCATGAGAGACAAAGGACTTAACGATCTCTTCAAGAGTGGATTTCATCTTGTAAAATGCTCATGGCTCACACAATTCCAGGATAACATGAACCTCGGTGAGGAACTTGTTCATAATTGATAAGGCTGATCAATATTTGGCAATTCCCTCTGTGAAGTGCACCTAGGTTCACATTCCAATTTATAAAGAAAACTACAAAAAGATAAAAACTGCTTTAAAAAGGCAAGCACCAGGGATTATTATTTAAAAAAGGAAAACAGATTAGGTGGTTGATATTTTCGATTAAAATTTAAGACAAATGTTTCCCCTAGTAATAAGGCACATACATTCCTTTTGAAAGAAAGTAATTTGAGTTTCTGTTTTCATTTTTTTCTTTAGTACAACTTGGAAAACAAATATTTTCTTAAATAATTTCATTTTGTTTTGAAACTTCCTGTGCTAAAAAAGAACATTTCCCACAACCTGTGCTGATTACCTTCCATTTTGCATATGCCATTTTATTTACAATTTCAAAATGTACACATTTCACCTTGAATGTGTTTTTGTCAAGGCTCATTTTAGCCACAATATAACACCTTACTCCAATTACTCCGAAAGATTTATATTTTGTGCTTGCTAGACATCTGTATTTTTATTCTTTTTTCTTAATGCCCCCCCCCCTTTCTTTTCCAGTTCTCAGTGGATCTCAGTCTATCACAGAATAGTTAGGGTTGGAAGGAACCTCTGGGGNCTTGTGCTGAGGAGCCCACAACTGGACGCAGCACTCCAGGTGTGGCCTCACTGGGGCCGAGTAGAGGGGGAGGATCACCTCCCTCAGCCTGCTGGCCACACCCTTCCCAATGCACCCCAGGATGACATCGGCCCTCCTGGCCACAGGGGCACTGCCAGCTCATGGACAGCTTGTCACCCACCAAGAGTCCCAGGTCCTTCTCTGCAGGAGGTCAGCCCCAGCCTGTGCTGGCACGTGGGGCTGTTCCTTCCCAGCTGCAGGACCTGACACTTGCCCTTGCTGAAACTCCACCCAACTCTCCAGCTTTACAAGGCCCTGCTAAATGGCAGCACAGCCTTCAGGTGTATCAGCTACCCCCCTCAGTTTTGTAGGACTCAAAGGTAAGAATTTCATTCAGGAACATGAGCTGCTATCGCAGAGGCCACCTACATATCTTAAAGAGTGTCTCAAAGCTGCCACATCTGTGATGTGAGGATGACTGTACCAGAGAAGCCCTCCTGTGTACACTGATGGCCACATGGGACCAGTGGGACATGGCATGCAGAACTTCACACTGGGTAACTCACAGAGATTAGAAAGATAAAGCAGGGTGTGTTGAGAGATCAACTGTAATGAATAAAGGCAAAAAAAAAAAGAATAGGATGAATACTTTCACTCTACTGGGAAGATGAGAACTACTTAATATGTTGGTGGGCATCCCTAGAATGGATTTTTAATCAACAATTCTCATTTACTGGAAGAGTGAGCCTATGAACAGACTAATACTACTGAGTGACATTATGGGCCATTCATCTGCTTAACTTGTCTGAAAATTTGAGCCACCAGTGAAGGATTATTATTGATTTTCAGGCTGTCTTTGTTAAATGCCTGATATACTGTACCACTCTCTTATTCCACTCTCCCTCCATTGTCACTGATATTAAAATGAAACCCACCTATTATCAAATCAATCATGCCTGATAAAACTACTCAGAGTATGATGATGTGCATCATATTTACCCACTGAGATTGAAAGGTAGAATTTCAATCACTCAGGAAATGTGCATTTTATTTATTTATTTATTACTTTTGATAAACTGGGAACTACTGCAGCAATTAATTACAGCTGTTTAACAGACTCTATATGAGGCAGGAACTATTGCCTTGTGGTTGAGATGTTGAACTGAGATGAAGAGTTGTCATTTACGTTTCTGGCCTTGGCAGAGGCTTCTCTTGTAACTTAGGAAAAGTGATCAATTTCTCTGGACCACAGCTCCGGCAACAAAAAATTAGCTACAAATTTTCTGTAACTTAAAAACTAAGGACAAAGCACCACTTCTCATGTGTAGGTAACTATGCAGACAGATAAAAAATTGGTAAAGTTGAAAAAGCCACAATTAAAGAAAGAGGTTGTGTCATAGAAAATAAAAGGAAAAATGTTACAGTATCTGCATGTGTGCCTGGGGTTCACCAGTCAGGAACAATCCCCAGAAATGATTGTAGCAGCTCAGGCACAGAGACTGAGATGGAGATTTCACATTGGGAGTCTAATGAGCAATGAATTTCCAGGTCATCAGTACTCCATCTTCTTTGGCATAGTAAAACCTCAGAAAAATAATAGACCCAAAAAGCGTTGTGAGTTTGAAAAAGGAAAGAAAACCTTCTTCCTGGGTTTTCCGATTGGCAAAGACCTAATCTTGAGCATGAAATAGCTTATTGGCAGATGTAAGAAACAGAAAGGAAAAAGTGCATATTTCATTGAAAACCTATATATACTCTAAAGGACTTGACTTTTTCAGTCTGTTTCACATGGTCTTAATGCTAAAATCTGAACTTCAGAATTTTCATAAAGTTTGGGTAATCTGAGGACACATGTCCCAAGAGAGGACTTTCTACGCTGTCTAAAGAATCAAGGAAGAGAGAACCCAGCAGCAAACTCATGTCTTCTTTGTGTGTCATGCTACAAATAGGGAGAGCTGATGGAAGTAAAGCAGTAAAGATTCTTACTGATACCCTAGGAATATGCTGTTTAAAAAAAAAAAAAAATTGATTGTAAGTCTATTGTTAAAAGCAATGCAACTTTCTTTAGTAACCTGTAAAATCATTCTGGCAGACCTGTTTGCAATATATCAATTGTATCAGGAGATTTTGTCCTTAGGTTTAGATTTTCCAAAGACTGCTGACATTATCCCAAAGTACTTCTTTTAAACTAATCTTTTCAGTAGCCTTTTACATTGTCTACATTTGATTTGATTTATCCAGAATTCTGTGATTAAAAAATGGAAAATATTTTCTCAGCAGAGACCTTATATGCATTAATTTCTGTAGCCTCTGCAATGAACCAGTTCCCTCAGGTACTTCTCTCCGTTAGCAAAGTTACTTGAACTCTAATGGCATAAATAAGCAGTGCCTATATAAAAAGACATAACCAAATATATTTTTATGGCCTTTGTTTCTTTTACCCTGCAATATGGTCTGACATGTAGAAGGAGATATCCTCTCATATTAAATTATCTTTTTCCACTTCGATTCACCTAATTTTTCTTACTGTGTTTCTCACTGAAATGAAATACACATGAATTTGTCCCAGTCCCTCTCTGTAGCATAGTGATTTGCCCATAGCTATTTGGAAGAGCATATTTCAGTCTTTTACTGAATGGACCATTTCTGAGGTGTTATGGGCTCCTAAATAATAGTTCACTTCAGTTAGCCTGAGAGGAACAAAGGAGGTTGATACGGGGACATAGGTGAGGTGTATGAAGTTCAGACTCACTGAACTCCATCTAACTCAGCTCTTCCTAGGCTAAACCAGGGGAGGACCGCCAGGGTGCTGAGAGAAAGAACTTGTTCCTGATGGCCTTTCACATTATTTCACAGGAGAATGTGACCCAAAGGCTAGGTAGAAGCATTAGGTCTCTCTTGGATGACCTCTGAGACCAGAACTCATTTACAGAATGTATATGCTGAGTTCAAGGAGTTTAGCAAAAAATTCAGGTTACCCAGGCAAGTAACTGAGAAGTACTATTATGAATATTTTCAATACCCAGTCATCTGTACCCTATATAATTTCCTATATGATTCATATTTTTTATTGTCCAAGAAAAGCAGCTTGTTTACAGATTTTACCTAGTTTCTAAATGACTACATGGCTGCATTTTAAGCAGATTACACCTTGGAAGCATTGTAAGGCAAAAGGAGAAACTGGTGGTGCACATGTTGTATTTAAATAGAACTTATATGTTCATAGTGAATAGTTTTGCTCAGTAAGGGGGAAGAAAAAGTAGGAATTCTTACCAGAGCTGGAATATATATGTATATATATCAATAGGTTAAAGTCTTAAAATTATTCTGACTGTATATACTGTCTAGTTATGGCCTCCAAGAGTAAAGAGTTATTTATTTTACACATTTGCAAGAACCAAGCTGATTGATAGAGACAAAATAATCTCAAAATTTGTTGGCTAAATACTCTCTTCTGCAAGAACTCTGAGACAGTATCCAGTATCTGAAACTTTAGTGCGCTAAATTGCTAGGTGCCTAACAACACCTTTTTTTTAGCACAAGAGGTCTGTCCTATTATTATCAAAATGTCTGTAGGAGGGTTTCTTTTGGAGCATGAGACATTGTGTCTAACAGAAGCAGTAAGAAAAACAACAATTCAATAATGCTCTTCAGTTACCTCTAAATCAAAAAAAAACCCCCAAAACCAAATAAACACAAACCCCTCCCCCCATAACTAGAGAAGCTGGGGATAATGACTATCATTGTAATAGGAGCAAATATTTCAGTTCTTGGTAAGAATTTTTTCCTCTATTAAAATAGAAGCAATAAGAAATAAAATGTGAGCAAGCATTTGTGCACTTTCTTCATGGGTTTGTATATTACCCCAACAGCTTTTTTGTAAAAGGGTTCAGTGGCAGCATCAGAAGGACCGCAGCCACCAGGGAGTTGTTCTATTGTGGCAGGACTGGAGTCAAACTTGGAAAGTGACTGAAAATCAGAAGGGAAATGGATGAAATTTCTACTTCAGTGAAAGCAGCCCCTTTCACACTTTACGATGCCCTGTGCTGCCTTTTTATTCTGGACAGACATTCTGACTGATTTTTTCTAGAGTAGGGAAAATCACGGAATGGGGAATTCACACTCTGAATTTTCCTGTCTTTGTGGCTCTGAATATATTTCTTAACCTTTTCTCTCTCCTATTGCCTCATTTATAATGTTCAGATTTGCAAAGATTTTTCAGTGTGTTAATCTTCATTTAACACTGATCAGAGGAACCTCAGAGGGGAAAAAGACAGATTCTCAGATTATGTAAATCAGTATAGCCCTGCTGTTACTCTTGTATGACTGCTGACACTCTAGGGCACAGAGCTCATAAAACACTATGTTTGTAAAAACAATGCCAAACCATGAATTTTGGTACTGCAAAGGATTTAAATAGCCACATAGAAATTGCATCAAAAATAGAAGGAACTGCAGCTAAACTAGCCTACTTTGAATGGTAGTACTTCCGTCCTCTCTATATGCAGCATCTGTTACACGTAGGCCTGGTGTGCCCCTTTGTGAACAGACCGACACGCATGTGGGTTCAACAGCAGCGTTTAACCGACAGACAAGTAAATAAATAAGCCTCTCCTGAAAGAATTTCAACCCTGAATATTTCTGTCTACATGTTACAAACACATTGAGAAAATTAATAAAGGCATTAATTACATCAGTCCAGAGAGCTCTAGCCACACTAGTATTATGAAGCCATGATATACAAAACACAGCATCACCCTTTCCATCTCCATGCTGAAAGTTGCTTTCCTCTGTAATGACAGGTTGAGAACTACTCAGCTATTCTTTGAGTCAGTTGTAGAAACCAGCAGGATAAGACATTAACAAGCTTAAAAGGTATTACCTGTCTAGCCCTACCAGGAGGTTTATGCTGACTGTAGGGGTTTCACATATCTCTTATACTTTCATGAGGGAATTAGTTAAAATTGCCATAGTGGAAAGTATTTGATTTAGATTAATCTGGATTTCTCAAGCAGTGGAGACTCATTACTCTGATTGGCTGTTCTACCCATACTGCCCTTAATGCTCTAACTATATACTCAGGAAAAAAGCCTTCAGTTCAAAACTCTTGATGGATAAGTAAAATGGATCATTATTATCTTTTCAAGAAACCTTTAAAAGACTTAAAAGAACAAACTGAAAAGTGTATGTAAGTGAGATATATACCTCCAGCGTTCAATCTGGGCATGCATCAGGTTTTGCCTTCTCAGATGTCAAAATTTCTCATCTTGAGAGAAAAAGAGTGCTAAATGTTAATCTTTTAACCTAAGAGGTAGCCCCGACAATCTTACGGTCCTTGTGCAACTCATGCCTTGTTTCTAGGATGACTGCATTACATGAGGTGGGATGTCCTAGGAATGCCTCAGTTAGTGTACCAAAACACAATGCATTTCCATGCTTTTGAACATTCTTAGTGTGCCTCTTCAGGTCTGCCTGTAGATACAAACCAGAGATCTTTCCAGGCATGAAACTGTCAGAGCTATTGATGGGGACATACAGGAAAATGAGAATTTCAGTGCCAGAAGCCCCCTGTCACTGGAAGGACAGGATATACCCAAATCTCTTTTTTTAGAACCTGGTGTCAGTCAGACAAGCTTCATGACAGTGATGCAAGGGTGAGTGCCCAATTATGTTTTAATGTCTAACCTTGCAGCCATGCAGGCTGCTAAATCCTGGCATGGAATAAAAATATCTGGTTTGTTCATTTGGACTGTGGTGTGGGCTCTGTTCTCAAACATCTTAAAGGAACATGCATGTGAAAGGAATAGGCATTTCATGATAGCAAAGTCTTTCAAGTGATCTAAAACACTAGATGTTTATCCTTCTTTATGGATCACATGCATTTCTAAGTCTTAAGACATCCATTGATCTTGCTGAGATGGTTTTTTAAAACTATCAGGATTATTAGCAGATCAGAGAAAGCTTGACATCACTAACCAATAATTCTTGCAACTGTATATTTATAAGCTCCCCAATACTAATATCTTAATGTTAGAATTATCTCCAATACCATGATTCAGAGGCAGATGATCTGACAGAGGAAGCTACATTTTAAAAGTGCTATCAGAGATAATGTGTGGAGTCTTGACCTGATTCAATTAGAGCTTTGCCCTTATGTTACCCAAGGGCATATTATCCAGCATTTATAAAGACATTGGCTTGGATAAATGAATGAGAAAAAAAGCGCTATTGTTTACTCAGCAGGAGATGGACTGTGGAAATGGTTAGATTACCCTCTCGTACAGACACACAATCTTATAAATACATACACGCAGGCACACACACACACACAGACAGAGGCACAACACACATACACAGGCAAGCACATGCATAAAACCCTAACAAAATCTCCTCAAAGTCATCTCTATTACCAAAACCTCATATTTTAAATATGATAGACAGAGTTGGGCAATTTTGATTTTTCTTTTTTTTCCTTTGGAGGCAAAAACCGGGCCCATTTTCTGTGGTTTATATACATGTAATTAGCAGTTTAATTTCCTCAGAGGCTAAATTAGCCCTATGAATTTATTTAATAAAGAGTAAGATTTAGTGCCAGGGCTGCGGCTCCGGCTCAGCCTCAGCTCTGCACTGCCCTCTGCTGCCTCCCCGGCTGCGGTCAGCCAGACCTCGGGCACCAAACCCCAGCCGGGGAACTGTCCGAAGGAAAAGCCTGAGGGGACACCACTCAGCTTAAAACCTCATTCCTACCCTCCCTTTTTTATTTTCCAATCACCAAAAATGCAGGAAATACATTCCTACACCCACGCTTTTTTTTTTTTCCCCCAGAAAACTCCTAGATTATACTCATTACCATATGAGTCTCATAACAAACTCTTTCACACAGGTTAATTCAATAATAGATTGCATCATGTGCCTGTACATAGTCCATGAAGCTCGAGAAAGTAATGTCACACAAAGCATCATCCATCATGCCTGAAGCAATATGATTACTCATGGTATGCCTCATTTTTTGCAAAATCTAATTCAGGAATTATATCATATTCTGCTTAAAAATGTCTTTTAATGGGGGGAAATGGATTCATCTGTTGCAAAGGAGGGAAATTTTCTCTTAGAACAGACTGTGCTGACCACCAACCCTTGTCAGAGAAGTTAATTTGTCAGCTAAGAAATAGCCTGCTGCTCTGACCTGAAAGTCTCACTTTTCTAGATGTCTTACACATCCACCTCCAAAAGCACCTTTTGCATCTAATGAAGTTTATACAGCACCTTTCATCTTAGCAGTCCAAAATGCAGGGCAGGCCTGATTATGCATAAAAGATAACAATCCTGGTTAATATTAATGGCAAAATTCAAGATTATTGAACCCCACAATATGTCAGATTACTGATTCTGAGACATTACTTTCTTTGTTGTTTAAATGCAGCCTCTTCTGGTGTGGAAGATAACACACAGAGCACAGCCATACAAAAAGCAGTATAAAGAATAAAAAATAAATAAATAAAATTGTATATAGTATAATTGCAGAGAGAATTTTAAAAGAAGCAGAAGGTAATGAGCCTACTGGAATTTAGCCAGAAATAATAGCCCTTTGTTTCTGGTGTACTTAAGGAACTACAGCTGGCATCACATTGGCTAATAAGCACAGAAGCCTGGCAGGAAATGAGATCAATTAATTTGAAGAATTGTATTCTGACTAGCTAAAGATTCAGGGCCAGACCGCATCTTTAGATCTGAGCGCTGAGGGACCCTATAGAAACAGAGAGTTAGCTCCTGGCAAACAAAATAGCCAGAACAGTGACATCTAGCACACACGTTCCTGCAGTGTTTTATTGGGCTGGAGCCATGTGTATGGAAAGGCTCCATGAGAAATTGGGAACCGTGATTCCCTTTTTAGCCTTGAGCAGTTTCAAGGTACATGCAGAAGCTATTTTCTACATGTGGAGAACTGGGGAAAAAAAGACACAAAGTCATTACAGAAGAAAAAATTTTTCATGGTTAGTCTTCTTCTTTTGACAATACATTAAAAATTAATCTTACCAGTTACACAAACACAAATGCTGCTGTCTTGATGGAAGACTTTACTCCAGAAAGTACACCTCACAGGCATTTTGTCATTTCTTGATTTTTGTGGGAAAGTATGATCTGATCTTCATTAGGGCCAAGTATAAATCAAATAGCTCTGTACATCTCTTTCAAATTTGCAAACCAAAGAAGATGACTTCAAAGACATGAAACAGCTGGTCCAGAAAATTAATCAACATGATGTCTTAAGAATTTCTCATTTTCCACTGCTGTTACTCCATTCTATCTCTCAGCGTTGTTCTTATGATCTCCCCTCTTTGAGCCTAAGAGCAGGAGGTAGATGGAGTCCCACATTTTCATGGCTGTCATGCCTCTGTAATTTTTTCATCAGAAAGTGAACTACAGAAACTTATTCTCTTTTTAAATGAGGAAATAAATTCTAACTGCTATTTTCCTCATCTGGCACAAATAATTCAAATTCAATTCACTGTTATGCAGCTCCATTATTCTCTCTTCTTTTGTAGGAAATTGACCCTTGGCACCTGAATTCTGGATCACTTATGCTTGAAAACAATCCAGGAGCTGAACATTGCAAGGTACAAGTATCTCAGTCATCATATTGGGGAGCAGCCAACAGGTTTCTATGCACTTATGCCCTAAACTTTTTTTGCTAAGTGTCTCAGGAAATGATGCATGCTGAGAGACAATGAGCTGCTTCTGGAAGCTCTGATTCAGTATTGTCAAAGTCAACTTAAAACAGGCAATTTGGAAAGATTGTCAAACAGGGCTATCTGGCCAATATGTGGCAGGATCCTTGAAGGAAGAACATGGAAAATAAATGTCACCCACTTAAAACTGCTGTGCTGCCTTGGGAGCAGAATCGGATGATAAATGCATTATTGTAAAACTTGGGAGACGCTATCTTGTAAGGCATTGTGTACAGAGAGGAAAGGAGGTCAAGGAAAGAAGTAAATTTTTTTCTTTTTTGTGCCCCAATGGTTAGTATTACATCTCTGAGGAAACACAGACAGAAGGATCCACTGGATCATCCCAAATCACCTCATCCTATATCAAACACTTGAAAACATCATCTAGTTATCTGTATACTGAGTCCATTAATTTTTGTCTGACCAAAGCATAAATCGTATTTTGGCAAAAGCATTAATCACCCTCACTATTAGAAATGCATAATTTTTTCTGGTTTTAAATTACTTCAGGGTCCGGCCATCAGTTCTTGTTTTGCATTTCTCAAGCAGGACATTGCCTCACAAAGGAGATGCAAGGACCTTGGATCTCTCCTAAAGTGTGGTTACTGAAATGCACAGGGGACAGATACATTCCCTATTGCACACAATTTAAAGATATGCTGCCCCTTCTACTCAAATGGAAACCAAAATACCACTACAACAACTAAAACTCTTGACAAGTAATTTTCTGAAGTTGGTCAGGAAACTCTTCATTTGCTTGGCTTTTCTGTCACATTTACTTAAGCTTGTACAGTCAAATCAGCCTGTAGAAGCACTATTTTAAAATGTTCATATTCCAGTACAAGAGTTCTTATTTGGCCTTTATTGTTCTGCATAGTGGCTTTTTAAGGCTTACAATATTTTAGACAGGACACTGGTGCTATGAAAATGTTTTCTCCTACTGCTAATTTACTCTGACAGCTTTTAGAGCTAGGCATTGTCAAGGTAAGTTTCTGCCATGTCACTTCTGTTGATTTTAGCTGGAACCATGCAGCAAAACCCTTGGTGGATTCATCTCAGTAACTAGATCTTTGCAAAGTGTGTCTGTGTGTGTGTGCGTGTGTGTGTGTGTGTGTATGTACACCAGGCTTAGTTCTCTGGGTTCCTTCTGCAGTAGCTGTAGAGAAAGCAGCACATATAAGGAGCAGTTTTTCTGACCTATTTAAGCCTTTGCTAAAATGAGATGGACTCAAATATATTCTTCTTTCTTCCCACTCACTACGTAAGGATGACTCTCTGAGCTGTGGGCATCCACCCCCTAGCTGTCTAAGGTTAGATGGTGTCACTGCTTCCTTCCCATTTAGGATTACTTACGAACTGCTATAGCCCTACTAGAATCCAACCTTTTTAGACCACTGTAGCAGGCAAAGAAGTCAGGGATCGGTGACTGGTAAAATCTTCTTTGTTTCATGTGGTGTCCTATGGCTGAAACATAGATGTTGATTTTTGCAATATTGTAAGTTTTGCTGTCATCTGTACTTCCCCTGCAGCTCATCTGGACTGGGAGTAGTCCACTATGGGTTCCAAGTTCCTGACACTGAGTGGAGTGCACAGTGCTATCAGAGTCCATCAAGGACCCTTACTTTAAAGCAAAGAGGAAGATGGCGAAGAATGTTTTACAAGGCCAAAATGCATTGCACACTGAGAAAAACTACTAGGAAAAGAGATCTGTTTCTCAGGATATTTTCATTCTTTAGGAACCAGATCTAGAGGGAGACAAAAGATCACTGGCTCACATAAATCTCTTTCTAAAACTAACAGAGGATTGATTGGATCTTGGAAGCACTACCTATTATCAGTACTGAAAACATTACAGTCAGATATACTCTTTCACTGTCTGTCACCAAAGCTCTTTTGGGTGTTTACTCACATTGGAAAATAAGAAACCCTACCGGCAAGTAATAACCCTTAAACTGGAACTAAATAAGTAAAGGTCCTTAATTTCTGCATCATATCCAATAACAACAAAAATCAACTGTTAGTCACTGCAGGTCAGTAACAAGACTGAATGCAAAGAAATTATTCTGAGTTATTACAGTGTGTGTGTGTTTCTCACTCAGCGTTCCTTTAAAGCAGGAGTTTTTCTGATTCATCCACAGGGTTGTGTTACATCATGTCAAACTACAGTGGGTTTGAACTGACCTGCCACAAAACAAGTTGCAGTCCAGCATAATCAATGTCTCAAACAATGGATCACTATGTATACACAATACCATCACAGGGATCTGGACAGGAAAGTAAAATTACCCAAATTGCCAGTTTGGAAATAAAAATGCACTTTATCAGGTCTTCCTCATTGTTCCCATGGAATATGCACAGCTTATTCTTTTCTCAGGACAGATCCAGAAAGCAGACAGATGAGCCCTGGGTAAAACTCTACAGCAAACTCTTCTTGTTAAATTGTATTCAGGGATCGCCTGCCTCTGCTTCACATGGTACCGCACAAGGCAGCAATGACTGTATTGCTCTGAAGGAGACCATTACCAACAATGGCTGCAACTCTGGCATGGACGAGAAATGGAATTTCATTATAACTGCATTCAAAGGTATTTCAATCAGCACTGATTGCTGCCTCTTTTTAAAGAAAAAAAACCTGAGCAGATTCAGAGGTTGTGGGAATCACACCCCATTATTTCCTACTCCCTGGTCTTTTTTCTTACAAAAACAGTGCATGCATTCTCCTGCTCGTCTTTTGGCAGTGTTACCATGCAGCCTGAAGCATTCAAAAGGCTAGATTTTGTCATATAATCTAAAATAGTTAAAAACCATATATTTGGGGTTGTTGGGGTGGGGGTGTGGCCCATTTATTTGTTCCAATCAGCATTAAAACAAGGTAAAGAAATTTAGCTGTAGAGACAGGTACCAGCTGGACAGGCTTGGCTTTCTGTCCATAAAATCGATTCATGGTGTTTTCCCCTCTCCTGACACACCGGTGTGCCTCTTGCCATCTGAGGCACCACATCAGGGAGTGATGTTGGTCAGACTACTCCTGCCTCTTGCTCTTTAGCCTTTTAGTGTGAAGTGCAAACTGTGATAGCTGTGCTTTGGAGGAAAACATTTCCTTTGCTAGCTGAAATTGGACTGAGACCACAAAAAACCCTCTACTGGAACAAGTGACAGTGTCTGCCCTTAAACTGGCGTAAGTTTAATCGACAAGTGTATGAATTAAAAGAATACTGTAGAGTTCAAGTGTAGCCTTTCTAACATTTCCCAGATATACCTGGAGCAAAAGATAATTTTACAAGACTGGTGTTCAGCCTATAAATATCAGCCAAACACTTCCTGTAACAGTGACCTTAGATAAAACAACTGTGATAAATCCTGGGATTTTCCTGTTCTTTTCTGGGTAAATAATTATTAAATACATCCAAAAATAGAGGGGAAAAAAAAATGTATATCAAAACTTATGCATACCCGTGCTTGGATGCATGTACATAATTCCAATTTTTTTTTTTTTTTAACGTATCTCTCTAAAGGTAATGTTACTACTTTAGAGGAATGAAAGTCCATAATTATTGTCCTTCCACATAGAAAACTGAATTCATCTCCTCTTAAGGTCTGGATATGAGAAAACATGAAGATCATTCTAATCATCTTCTATCACAGATATGTATTCGTGATTAATTTCTCCACCTAAACAGCTCAGTCCATTCTATCCCTTGGCTCCACCAGGTGCAGTTTCACGCCTTGGTACAATCTAAACATGAATGTGTTATCTGCTTCCAGGTTGCTCTCCTCATCGCCTCATTGTGTATCCCAAAAAGCCAGTTGTGGCCTTTTAGGACACTTAAAAACCAAAATTCCAGAAATAGGTGGGAGACATTACCAGAATTTTCTGGAGTCAGAGACTGAGATCAATGCCCTGGACTGGTGCTGCGGAAGCAGCAATCCAGGCTGCAGAGATTTAAAAAGAAATTACTCAATTAAGATGTAATGGCCCTCCAGCCTCCCCAGGCTGTGAATGAGAGCAGACATATTTATAATCACAGGGTATCATAAAACTCCATCCAGTTATATCAAATCAGTGGGCCTAAATTAGCCAGCAACATCCTGATTAGGTGCTGTGCGTGTGTGTGTGTGTGTGTGTGTGTGTTGGATGATTTATGGTAAGATCAGTTAGGACTGTCAAAAGAGATTTTAAAATGACCTTCCAGGGGGGACAAGGGTGGAAGAGAGGGATATTGAGGTTTCAGGAAAACAATTGGACTGCCTTACTGTGAAGTATCACAGTGAATAGAGGTGAAGAAATACTACATTTGTCAAGGTGTTTGTAGGATGAATTATCTCACACACACTCAGACACAGACACACACATACACACATAAAGGAGGCAAAGTTCATTTTCCATTGAGAGCTTTTAATATGGTAGGGTTTCTCATCATCATTTAATTATCCTTACAGAGGGATTTACCTTTTTTTAAATGAGTCTTATTTATGCTTGTGAGTATTGAAGGACCATCTAAATGCAGCAAAGTGGAATCCTCCATTTATCCAGAGGTCAGAGATGATGGCAGGCAGGTGGTCCAATTACTTTCTCCCCTCCATCCCTCTCCCCACCTCTTTCTCTTCAACCAGCCCAGGAAAAATGATAATCAGAAATTTAACCCAGAGCTGCAGAAAGGAGGCTGTCAGGCTATTTGCTTCTGGAGAGGGCAGCAATACAGTTTGGTCTAAGTACAGTGTGTTCATGAATCCAAAACATAAATCACTGCCTTCATAATACTGCTGAGAAGGCAGGGGAGAAGCCTCTTTTAGCCAGGAGAGCAACAGCAGCAACATCTCAAAGGTGAGGAAGGTTAGGACAGGTTATTTTTTGTATCCATGACTCCACTCTTTTTGCTTTCCCAACCATTCACGGCATTTCTTTCCTTGATATGTGCCCTATCTCCCACACTCCCGGCCACCCTGAAATTTCTCAGCTGGCTGCCCAAGCCCACTAGGTGTGACGCACTCCAGAAAGGGCTTTCCATGCTTGTTAGTTCTTCCTGCTGCCATAATCCTGCAAAGGAAATATTTTTACAGGGCAGTAATGCATGGCAGCCTTCACCTTCCCTAAAATATGGATGAGGAATGGTTTCAGTGATTGAGCACAAAACGAAAAAGCCTTTATACTGGTGGCCCCAAACAGAGAAGATTATCCTCTACACCATTGTTACAGCACAGTAAAAAACAAAACAAAACAAAACAATACAAAACAAAACAGTACTTTATATCAAATACAGCTTTTTTGAGGGCAAGTGTACATACCATCAGCAGTTCAAAAGCTAGACATTGTGTCATTGTTCTTTCTTAGGAAGCTATTTTTACTATTGCTAATTATTATTACTACTACTAGTACTACTACTACTATTGCAGCTTTGCTAAGCAAATGGGAATCTTCATCTCTCTTTTGTCTAAAATTTCCTGAGCATGTGAGGCTCTGCTTCATGAGCTGCTAACAATCGATCACATAGCCAGACAATGGGTTCAGGCCCACAGGCACTATGCAGATCTGACTGCTAACCCTGCCCTGGTAACCCATTTACCTTCATCAGGCAGTGAAGTCTGCTACTCCTGATGCACTCATACTCTCTTTGAGCAGAGATTTTTATCCTTGTCAAACACATCTAAAGTGTGCCAAAACACACTGTGTATGATCCAGCCCTGGGTATGAAAAGTGGTGGGAAAATATGGCAAAGGAAGTCAGGCGGTTCAGAAGGCAGAAAATTAATTATGGCAAATTAACAAAGTTCAGCTGTTCCACTGATTTTACACGTACTGCAGCGGTACAAAGAATGTGTGGTGATATCGTATTTGTATTTTATTGAGATGCACAATAATTTTTCCTAAAATGAAAAAAAGTTAGGTAATGTTCAGAAATGTTCAGAATGTTTCCATGTACCTCTATTAATTAAGTAATGACTCCCTGCTTACTTCTGCAGCTGCCCAGCAGTGCAGCATCAGTGTGAAAATGGCATTTGGTCTCAAGGTGCACATGTGCTAAGACACAAGCAAATCGCCACCCACCTCACAGTGCTGTATTGGGTTTTTTTAGCTGTAAATTCGTGAGTACTCCCAATACTTGTCAGCCACTTTCCCACACTTACATGCTTTTGGCACAATATTTCTATTCGTCTTTTTCTGCCCTGCTCAGTGAAAAGTTGGAAAGAGTACAGCTGTATAAAGCAATGGCTAGCACATTTTTTATGAGTGAAATTTATGGAGTAATGTATCTACTTTTAGCATGACTATTGTTAAACCTGGAGATCAAGCAAAGTGACACTGAATATATTGCTTTATCAATTGGATTCGTTCAAGTGAAAAATGCTGATCATGCCATGTCTATCCCCTGGGTGCAGAAACACTACTTCACTACTTGAGCGGTCGATACATAAAAGTCAAATTCATTATAATTTGTAGCTTTTTTTTCTTGAAGAAGAACGTAGTTCTCAGTACATCAATATCAACTCTTAAATCCACATTGGATGGAGAGTGTACAGCACAGTAATTCAATCTCTTTACACTTAATATGGTCAGGAAGGGAGAATGAAAACAGCCTCTTGTAAAATGATGGAAAAACCAGGATGCAATCATTCTGATGGAGCTGTGCAAAGGAGTCATTTTACACCATTCGTTACCAGGGCAACAAAAATATAGTAAGCCCCATACATCTAACAGGTGACATTTTAGCTAAGAAATTGCTTCTTTGGTATTTTTTCTGTCTATGAAAAACAATGTTACTAGCGTTTTCACTTGTCATGTACTATAGGGCAACATATTCCTGCTGACAGGCCCATAATGGAAAAATAGAGCAGTTAAATAGTATTACAGTCTAACTTTTAGGATACATGCTAATCTGCTCTTTAAAGAGACTTCAGACATTTTCAAACACCCTGGAGAATTGAGTGACTGGAAATTTCTGCATGAGTGTATATAGATGAGCAGACAGATGTGTTTAGTGGAAACAAAAAACCCCTCTTTTCCAATCTTTCTGATTTAGTTAAAACGTGGAAAGGGATTTTTTTGGTAGACAAATACACTGCAGTGTTTGTAAATGACCACCCACAAACACACCAGTGCTATTTGTATGTTGGTTGTATGGTTGTTTCCATACATTCCTACCAATGATTGCACCAATTATTTCTGGACCACATCCATGAAGGTCACATTTCACATTCCTGTATGTCTGCTACTGAATTCATGAAGGGACAAGGCTTGATTTCTATTCCATAGTTTTACATCCAGAGGGGATTAAAGATCTAACATGGGATTTTGTGCGTTTGTGAATTAATCTGTGCATCTCAATTTTTTTAATTGCAGATGCCCCCGGAGTAGCATAGCACTCTGGTACTGGGGTAATTCCAGGAGCTGGTGTTGACTGAAACCCCCTGAGAACTGACATTTACAGTCTCTGGTCAGTGACATTCCTGAGGTAAGGAGTCAGCACAGGGATGGAGTGGTGACATACACTGACAGGTCACAGAGGTGACAGCACAGGATCAAGATTAAGAAAATACTAATCAGAAGTCTGGAGAAAATTAATGTAATATTATTCAAAGAAACTTTTGTTTGAGTTCATCAGGGCAGCACCTGCTAATGGTTGAGAAGAGAAATCCAGATGCCTAGAGGAGGCCAGAGATGAGGGATAATCTTTGGTTAAATTGGTAGATACAAGAAGGGAAGTATTCTTGATGAAAATGCTGTCAGGCCCTGGGCATTTTAGAAAATTTGTGACATGAGTTGTAGAATTTGATGTGACCCATAGAACCTAGGTTACAACACGGGGGATTGTAAAAAGAATAGCACAATAAACAACATGTATGTACAGGAACCATTCAGTTCAGTAGGAAAACAGAAGGAGAAATATGCAGGATCAAGAGATGAAGCAGGCCTGATGTTAAATGTATGCAGGGGAGATGGAAAGATGAAGAGTGACACTCCAGGTAGCGAGTCACACTTTCATGGCAGAGGAAATGAATGCAGCAGACCTTCACAAACCTTGAAACCACAAAGTATGAGGAGATTAGGGTAACTGGAGGTTTGATAAGGGAGCATTGGAAGCTGCCTCCATTTCCTGTACAGAATATGAGCTCAAATGTCTAACAGGATGAGATTAGCCTCTGCCGGCTACAGACATAGGCTGACACACATAGTGACTAAGACATCTATGAGACTGTCCTTGAAAGGTGATGTTATGGCCAGGACTTTTAGGTGAAACACATATTTCTCTTTCCTATGTCATGTACAGTGACTACCTATAGGTATATGAATTGACATCTTACTGGTTATTAATTTCTAACTCCTGGATTAAGGTGAAGATAATTTGTCCCTTGATTCAGCCTTTAGACCACACTACTCCCCGTGGTGTAGTGATGTATGTTTGGCAAGGCTACAAAACAATACTTTCCTGTAAATGTGAAATGCATTGTTCCTGAAGGCTGCTCAGCTTCCTAAATCATGCCCATCCATCCTCCCTGAGTGAGTAATGGGACTCCCAACAGGTCACAGGTGGGCAGGGAGTTATGTGTGAGATAGAGACAGATTTCCAGGATTCCCAACCACCAAAGGACAGCACAGCACATGCTAGTGCACTGCAGGTCATGGAAGGTGTTTGCTGCCAAAGGTTCCTCCTTTGCTTTGTCCCCTGGATCTGAAATCTCTCTGCAGTATTATTGGCTTTGCTGAATACTCACCATGCATGGCTGTGCCAAGCTGGACTGTGCATGGGCTGAGCTTGGGCTGTGCCTTGTGCAGCAGTGATTGAAAGCTCGATTTTGAAAAATGTGGGTTTGGGACACCTAATATCTCTGTCAGTATGACAAGGCTAACCTGTGCCTTATAAACCTTACCCTTCTGGCAGTTTTATTCCACCTGTTTCCCTTTCTTCTATCTCTTGTACTTGTTTCTGTACAAAGCATTTAACCCTCTAGTACAGGTCTCTCATGTTTTTCAATGTGCACTCACTGCCTGCCTCAGGCCAGGATAATACTTGGCTGAGAGAAGGCTGCATAGTAATTAAAGACTGGTTTACTGTCACTGATGTGCCATACGGTCTGTGCATGTCCAAGTGCCATGAAACAGAGCAGTCACCTTTGAATGCATGTGTATGCTTAGAGGCACATCTTTTTAGCCATGCCTGCACCTCCAACCCAAGGGTTTTGTGTTGAGCTACATATAATTTATGTACTTTATTTGTTTCACATGCATTTAGCCTACACCAGATTAAAGCACCTGTCAATGTAGTGTGTTGGAAGCTGCGATAGTGGGAGAAGCAAAATACTCAGGTAAGCATAGTGCAGATACATGGATATAGACTTTCATGTTCTCTCAATCTAGTTGAAGATGTCCCCACTCTGCAGGAGGGTTAGACTAGATGACTTTTAAGAGTCTTTTCCAACCCAAACCATTCTATGATTCTGTGATACAGATTAAGATTTCGGGGACCCCAATTGTATGTACAGTGTAATTATGAACTAGCACAGCCTTTTAAACCTATGCCTGAAGATACAGAATTAAGCCCTCAGTAAGAGGGAATTTTCAGGTAACCCACCTTGATGCCACTTAAAATCTCCCTGTTACAATAGATAGATGAAGATGCTGATGAAAGACTGATGTATGATTTCATGTTCTAAGTCTAAGGGGGTTTTTTGAAAAACAGAATAGGATTTAACAATGAAGACACTCAAAACCTGTTGAATATTTGTATGCTAAGAGTGTTTACAAGTTCTGAAACAAGATTTGAAAAAGTAGATAGTACTTTTGAAGCTTCACACCAAGGATATAATACTTTCTTTGTTTTCTATACTCTAGATGACCCATAGTTTTATCATCAAGTACAGCAGTGCAACAAAGGCAGAGCATCTCATAGTACTATTAATTCTTATCTTTGTTTGCACAGTCCTTTAAACTGTAAAGAAAAAGTACTAAGTAGATTATAAATGAATATAAAAATCATACTTCCATTCTCTAAAAATAGTATACTATTTATAAGAAATATTTACGTATTTTCACTTCAAAATTTCACACTACTTTACATTACCATTATTCATAGCAGCAAGACTTCTTCAGATTTTTCTTTTGTGTTTCTTGGAAAATTGTTTCTGTGATATTAATAATCTATAGTTCAATTGTTTTAAAATAACATTCTAAGAAGTATGTAATCTTTAAATATTTAAAGATTTGAGAGCAAATAAAATCCACACATTCACATAAATGTTACAAGTTCCTACTTATCCAAAACCCCTTCTCTCAAATTAGATACCAACAAAATTCACACAAGAGTACAATTTGTATCTGTTTTATAGTAAAAGCATTTCTTGCTGATGTGTCTGTTGCAAAATAATTCTTACCTAAGTAGTAAGAAAAGAGAAAAGAAGGGAAAAGTGGAGTCATTTTAGAGTAGACAGTGTCTACTCTAAAAAAGGAAGTTCAATCTCAGAACACGTCTGCTGTACCCTAGATCATTTGAAAGAATGGTATGTTGTGAATACATACTAATAATGTCACAAAAATTAGAGTCCACATAAACTCACTGTCACAGTGTCAAACATCTGTTATGTTTACACTATGAAGGTAAAATTACTAAGGAGTTTTTCTAACATCAGCGTTTTGTTTGTTTTTGCATTACAGATCTATTCCTTAAGCAAGAAAGTTGGCAGAGATCCCTTATCAGTTACTGTCATGGGCAGAACAGACTCAGCTTAGGGAAATAAATTGAATTTATTACAGTCAAATGAGAGCAGGATAATAAGAAATAAAACCAAATCTTAAAACCACCTTCCCACCACCCTTCCCTTCTCACCAGCCTTAACTTTGCTCCCAGTTCTTCAGCTCCTCTCCAGGCAGTACAGGGGCACAGGGATTGGGGTTATGGTCAGTTCATCACATGTTGCCTCTGCTGCTTCTTCTTCCTCAAGGGGAGGACTCCTCACACTCCTCCTCTGTTCCAGTGTGGTGTTCCTCCCACAGGTGACAGTCTTCCATGAATTCCTCTAATGTGAGTCCTTCCCATATGCTGCAACTCTTCATGAACTATTCCAGCGTGAGCACTTTCCGTGGGGTGCAGTCCCTTTGGAACAAAACGTTCCAGTGTGGATCCCCTGTGGGGTCCCAAATCCTGCCAGCAAACCTGCTGCAGCATGGGCTCCTCTCCATGGGGTCACAACTTTCTTCAAACATCCATTTGCTCCAGCTTGGGGTCCTCCATGGGGTCCAGGTGGACCTCTGCTCCACCACGGACCTCCATGGGCTGCAGGGAACATCCTGCCTCATCATGGTCTTCACCATGGGCTGCAGGGTAATCTCTGCTCTGGTGCCTGGAACATGCTCTCCTCCTCCTTCTTCACTGACCTTGGTGTCTGCAGAGCCATTTCTGTCACATCTTCTCACTCTATTCTGTCTTCAGCTTGCTCCAGTGCAGTAACTTTTTCCTCTTCTTGAACACACTAGCCCAGAGCCATTCCTGCCCTTGCTGATGGGCTCAGCCTTGGCTATCCACAAGTCCATCTTGGAGTTCGCCGGCATTGGCTCTGTCAGATATGGGGGAAGCTTCTGGCAGCTTCTCAAAGAAGCTGCCCCTGCAGCCCCACCACTCCTAAAATCTTGCTATGTAAACCCAATACATTAGTTAATCTAGTTGCTCATTCAATTCAGTTAAATAATTTCATCATTATCAAAGTCAAACAAGAAGGTGAATCCTAGTAGTCTGAGAATATAGCAGCAGCAGAACTCTTCCTTCTAGCTTTTCTTTTTTTCACTTCGGTTAATAAATGTTCATTTTTCTGTATTAAAATAAGTTAAATGTCATAAGTTTAGAACATGGTTTTCCATTCACCACAATAAATTTAGGATACTCCTTGCTATCTTCTCTTTCCCATATTAGCATCTTAAGAACACAGGTGATCAAGCTATACCTTGTAACTGGTTTACAGAGAAACAACCAGAAGCAAGCACCTGCTTTTCATTTTTCTGTCGTCACCAAGCAGCATTCATTGCTTCTTGGCATCTCTCTGTCCTCACTGTATGGTCCTTTGATGACAAGGTAGTCTCTTTTCTATTCAGCTGTCACTCTTCTAACCACTGCCAAAATCTATTCCCCTAATGCTTTTGAAATGAAGACAGTGGAGTGCATGCAAACTATGCTAAATCTGTAACATGTGCAACACCATCTAGCATGGACAGTAAAGGAGAAGACTGGCCTCTGGTTGTGGGCTCACTTAGGAACTATCATCTGTATTACAGAGGTTGATAGGCTGTAGGACCAAAAGGACACAAGTTGTCCCTGTATCACATATTACACACTGTTTGGGTGGGCAGATTTTCTCTCAGCTGAAAACCTGGTGTGGTATCCTATAAATTGCTGTCATCTTGGCTTTTAATGCTAATTAAGAAACTATAGTCCTGAAAGGTGGGAAGGTGCAAGGTGGCCAATTAACTGTTAAGACAGATTTCTCTAAAGGAGGTAAGTCCTGGACAGAGACAACCTGTGCATAAAGTTACATGTCAGAAGAACAGACAACTAAAGTTTCTTGATGTTGGTTACACCAGTACAGTGTAGACTGCTTAGAGATATCAGTTGCATAAAGCCTGATATGGTCATCAGAGTTAAAAACCAGTATAGGCAGACAGGAGAGACAGGAATAAAGACAGGAAAATGTCCAGTAAATTGGATTTTTAAATTTTTCTTTTTTT